>JARSSU010021324.1:0-55168 GCA_029619165.1 Eurosta solidaginis
CATCGTGGTCGTATGACACACCTGCTGCCCGACAAGGCGATCCGCGTGTCAGTATATATATGGTGAAAGAGAACCGTCGCCACAGCAGCGCCCTTGTTGTGGTAAGGCCATTAATACTTCCGAGGTGGCCGGTATCGGGAAGGCTCCGTTCGAATACAGCCGATTTATCACTGGCTGCAAATCGTCCAATAGGCACGGTCCGCATAACACCCTGGATTAGGGGGTTGGCACATCTATCAGATCTAAAGCTGCAAGTAGCATAGCCCTATAAGGCTTGAAGCATTGCAAAACGGACAGAGTATTTATAACAAACGTGCCGGTTTCTGAAAGTGTTTGCTTCTGTTTGAACATGGAGTAAATTCTGGTAACACATGGAATAATTCAGTCTAGTAAGACCTTGTGGACCACCTTATAGTATTTTCCAAGACGACTAATTTATTTTATAACATAGGTCGGTTTCTGCTGGGTTTTTCAGAATTGGTTTAAAAAACGCCCTATTCGAGCACAAATTCAATATACATATCTGGACGTAGCAGGCCTTTATGAAGAAAGTTCTGCGGCTGGGCGTATACTGTCGATAACTGAGGTAGGAAATATTTTGAGATAGGACGTTTTTCAAAAAATTTTTTAGAAAGGCGTTTTTGAAACGAGAGAGAGAGAGCGATTTTCAACTCAGTACTCGTCATTGAGCCTCCATACGGCATTCTGAGCTTGATACCTGTACAACATAACTTAATATTTCCAATTTGTGCCAAAATCTGTATGTGATATCGCTTACTATATAATTATCGATTTTAGTTTAGTTAGTTTATTAATAATTTGTACAAGTGAGACTATTGTCTCTTAACGTACATCAACATTCGGATCTTATATAATATTTCGAATTTCTAAATTTATTTTTAATATATATTATGTTAAATAAGTGGCTTATTAAAACTAATCGCAGAATTAAATCTTATACACTATCAACTATTCTATGTATGTATATTTGTATGATGCACACAAATAAAACAAGTAAGAAAAAATAAATAAAAAAGGAATCTGATTCATAATTCTGATAAAGCCATTTAACCCATTTGCGCTCTCTGTACTATATAACGACACCATACAAGCCATTCCTAAAACTTTGCTACGACTTTTATAACAAAACTATTTAGATTGCAGCCACCTTGTAATATTATCTTCGTTTTGCCTAAGATTACAGATAAATTGGTATAACCGATGATCCAGATTTTGACATTTGCACATGCAGTTTTCACATCGGAGTAAGTCAGAAGATAAATTAGCGATTTTCGTTAAATATTGGAATTACCATTTAAATATTCATAATTTTAAAGTGTAAAAAGACAAAGCTATCTTATTTAGTGCCGTGCGTGTAAATGTTTGTGATTTGCAGGATTTAGGAAATCATTTTGTCAACTGTAGCTTTTTAGTACAATGGGCACATGTGATATGTATGTTCATGTACCGTGATGCGAATTTCGATGACGATTCTGAATGGAACGATAGTGATGACGAGCCCTTGTGTAGCAAAAGAAGACGTTTAAATCCGTCTGACTCACGGCCAAAATGGAAAAATGCACACCGTCTTACCCCTCCCAGTTTATGAATAATGATTGCTCATCGTGAAAAGTCGAAGTTATTGAACAGCTACCTAACATTTCGTCGGTAGAGATTTTTGAAAAAAATATTTGATGAGGAGGTACTCCATTTGATCAAGCAGAACACTAACCTGTATGCTGCCTAAAATAATAGGCATGACTTTCGTACTGGACGATGATGACCTACGGAGATTTTTGGATATCCTAATACTATCTGGCTATCATAGACTACCACGTGAGCGCCAATATTGGAGTTATGACGAAGATCTTGAAGATTCTATTGTGTCGAACGGTATGTCACGAAACGATTTTTAGAAATCAAGAGACACTTTCACTTAGTTGATCATAGCCTTGCATCTACTTCCAATGATAAGATGTTCAAAATTAGACCCCTGCGTGACGTATTGATTCAAAGTTTTTTCAGAACGGGATATTTCATGAGGACATTTCGATCGACGAATCAATGATAAGATATTATCGCCACCATCCCTCTAAGCAATTCATTCGAGGTAAGTCAATTACATTCGGTTACAAAAACTGGGTAGCAGTTGTCAATCGTTTGTTACTAAAAATGCCTTCGATACCAGAGGAACATACAATTTATTTTGACAACTTTTTACTAATTGTGATTTACTGCGAGACTTGAAAGAAACTGGATATAAATCAACTGGAACAATGCGTGAAAATCGCATTGGTATTCGTTGTAAAAATGATGGTGGGTTATCTTCACATACATGCTTGATATGAGCATATCTAACACTTGGCGTCTACATACTTTATCTAGGGAAAATAGGTTCGACCAATTGGCTTTCAGAAGGCACATTGCTCGGAGCTACCTTAAGAACCGTAACGTCAACAAAGCTCATCCATCCAGCTGTATCCTAGCAGGTCCAAACAGGAACAACGGAAATACCCCTGGAAAGCTTCCCAAACAGCTACGATATGTTTTGTGTCATACGCGAATAAAATGACAATGTACAGGATGCCAAAAACGTTTACTTGACAAAGAATGTTTTAAATATATCACTCATAAGTGCCCGCTGTACTAATAAGTACAACCCTCAAAGTCAACTTTTATCACTTTTTCGTAATTTGTAATACTAAACTTAATTAATGTGATTTGTAAGATGACAAACTGCAAATAATACAAAAAAAAATACTAACGGTCTTTATTTGGGCGTAATGGTTAAAGCGCCTGTTTATTGCGTTCATTTTTAATGTCATTGGTAGTGAGTTCCATAATTTGATAGCACTGACAAATAATGCTCTGGAAGATGTAGATACTTATAGCGTGGAACAATAAGTTTTGCCAGTTCTGTCGGATTTTGAAAAACGTAAATATCTAAAGAGGTATTCCGGTTGCCTTTTATGGATTTAATCGTGCAGGAATCCCATATTGCAATAATTCAGAAAGCTAACGAGACTGTAATATGTACCTTGAGGAAAATTCTGATATATGATCAAATTCCCGCCTAGAAAATATATATCGAATGAATGGAACTACTTATAAGAGTGCTCACCAATTTTAATTTCACATTAATTGGAATTAGATATGCTGAATGCCACAACTTTCTTAGGACGTAGTATATTTTGCTTAAAGTATAGTTTACATGGTTCTTGCATCCAAGGTTCAACTTAAATCCAAGGCTCGTAACCACAGACTCATAATTAATATCAGGCCTTGCAAGGATAAAGTAGGCAATGTCGTAACCAGCTGCCGGGAATACGCCAAACACATAGCCTTGGTCTTAGAAGTATTTAGATTTAATTTATTGTCATTTGCCCATGAAGATATGTGCTGAAAGTCTTCATTCATCTGCACACCAGATCATCTGAGAAGCCAATCGGACGAGAAAGATATACTTGAACATCATCAGCATACGGATGTATCGATACGCTCTTGGAAATATAGGTCATATCATTAATAAAATAAAAATAGTATTGGACCGAGAATGGATTCCTGTGGCACCCCCGAATGAAGCGTTTCATCTCCGAGCAGCTGGTTCCAACCACTGCACCATAATTGCTGCCGGCGCAGCAACCGTGTGTCCGTAGACTAAAAAACAGCCCCGTTCTGGAACCGTCGCCCACCCCGGCACCACTTTCGCATTACTTCAGGGTGGCGTTCCATATTTCTCATTTTTTAAGAGCCTACTGTTGTCCCCGCGTCCAGGTTCCCGCTATTTGCTCTGAGTGTCCATTTAATCGCCACTGCTTCGCATGCGCATTTCTCTGCGCTCCCTCTTAGCATCCATCAGGCGTGTCATTACTATAAATGCCATTTTGCTCACTGCAGTCCAGCATTCTTTCCTGCTGCACATATGTGAAACTAAATTTCTCGTGGTAGGTTCCTCCCCAAAGACTCCATGCAAGGTGAGTCTTTCTTCGTGGAAACGGGGGGCAGTAGAACATGACGTGTTCTGCGTTTTCTAACTCTGTGGTACACATTGGGCAATGAGGATCTTCCTCTATCCTACGCTTCCATAAATACTCTTTGAAACCGCCATGTCCACTCATTATCTGCGTGAGATGGTAGTTTCAGTTCGCCGTGCTTCCGCTCATTCCATTGAGCTACGTTCCAAACTAGTGTGAAAGTCCAACGCCCTTTACTCGAGGCCTCGCACCGTACTTGCCACTTAGCTATTGTTTGTGTCCTTGCTCTTTTCTTGTCTTCTTCAGATGGTCGCTCGATATTAGTGTTATACAGATCGGCCATTTCGCTTGCCAGTAAGTCCACTGGGATTTTCCGGGTTAGAACCAGGATCGCGTCGTCGGACACCGTCCGATAAGCACTTGCTATTCTTAAAGAAGCAAGTCGGTACGCTGCTAATATATATTTTTGATGGGTCTGTTTAGATCCATACCACACTGGTGCTGCGTATAGTATTATTGAGCTGGTTACTGTGGACAATAGCTGACGTATAGCTTCGCTCGGACCACCAATGTTAGGCATTATTCGCATAAGTGATCCATTAACTTTGGTAATTTTCTCCCCCACCGCTCTGAAGTGCTCTTTGAAAGTTAACTTAGAGTCAATGTGCACTCCTAAGTATTTTAAGGAATCCTTTGAGGTGATTTGATGATCCCCGACAGTTAAGACTAACTCGTTCTCCGACCGTTTGGAGCTTACTAATACCACTTCCGTCTTTTGGCTAGCCAACTCCAGTCCTGTATTGGTCAGCCATTCCTTTATTCTTGCTACGGCGTCATTACATAATGCTTGAAGCAGGTCCAGTTTCTTGGCCACTACTACCACTGCAATATCATCAGCATATCCCACAATTTGCGTGTTTTCTGGTAGATCAATCTTTAGCACCCCGTCATACATTACATTCCAAAGCGTTGGACCGAGAACAGATCCCTGTGGGACGCCTCCTGTGATTTTGTACTCTTTAGCTCCTTGATCCGTGTCAAAAGAAGTACTCTGTCTTTAAGATAGCTACCTATAATTCTGCGTAAATAAGCTGGAGTGCCGAAGCTTTGCAGCGCTGCCATTATCTGCATCCAGTTCGCAGTGTTAAAAGCATTCTTGATTGTCCAACTAATCAGTGCACAGAACTTCCTTTTATTTTGGCCTCCAGAGATAGCTTCTCTAGCTATATTGACGACTGTTTGTATTGCATCTACGGTGGATCTTGATTTGCGAATCCATATTGACTATTCGATAAGCCACCTGGTCTTTCTAGAGTCAGCTGTAGGCGCTCACTAATTATACGCTCGAAAATCTTCCCTAGAATCCAGCATACAATGTGGCCTACATGAGGATGGTTGGTCCGGCTGTTTACCACGTTTCAGCAATAGGACAAGTCTTTGTCGTTTCCACGGGCCAGGGAACACGCCTTCTTGCATACAGGCATTAAAAAGATCAGTAAATGATGTAGCCCTAGTTGTAATCGCGGCTTTAAGGGCTATGTTTGTACTTCGTCGGTCCTGGGGATTTGTTATCAGCAACTCTTTTTGCAGCGTCCAGCACCTCTTGCTCTGTAATTTGCGGAATTCCGTACTTTCTAGATCCTCGCTTGGATAAGTCCAGCGATCTTGCGCCGGGAAAAGTGTTTCAACAATAACATTCATCAGTATCGGGCACGTAGGTTGCTGTGATATCGGTCCTTTAACTTTGGCCATCACAGTTCTGTAGGCTGATCCCAAGGATCTAGGTCGACATTATCCAGCAGTTCCCTAAAGCATAACTTCTTGCTCTTTTTATGGCATTTTTAAGTGCCTTTCTTTGTGCGACATAGGTGCTGTGTAGCTCTGCATATCGTGGTGATGAGCGTGCCCTCTGCGCTATTCTTCGTGCTTTGTGGCATTTTCTACGCTCTTCCGCAATTTCGTCATTCCACAATATACCGAGTGCGCTGTGCTTTCCGCGACTTCTGGCATGGCAGCATCACATGCCATACATACAACTTTGTGATTTGGTTCCAACCACTACTTTCTGTAAGCGACCTCTAACATAAGTTTCAAACAATCTTACGGAGCTATCAGAGATTCCGTAGTATTAACTTAATTTTAGTAAAAGAATACGTGATCCACTGTGTCGAAAGCTTTGGAAAAATCCAAAAGCGCCAGCACATTAATTCACCTCTGTCATAGGCAGGGCGGATATCTTCGATAATTTTGAGCATGGCGGTATTACACTGTGGAAAGCTCTGTAACCAGACTGATATTCGCTCACGAGCCAGTATGTATTAAGATATTCCATAATTTGGGCAGCCGCTAATTTCTCCGAGACTTTTGCCAAACCGGCAATATGCTTATGGGACGATAATCCGTTAAGACAACGGCCGATGGTTTTTTAGCAACAGGAATGACTTTAGCTATTTCCAAGCATCGGGAAAGGTTGACGTTGTAATTGAAAAATTGGTTTATGTGAGTCAGAGTTGACACTGTGTATCGCATTATTAGTTTCAAAAACCTAAGACTAACACCGGCCACCGTGGTGTGATGGTAGCGTGCTCCGCTACCACACCGTATGCCCTGGGTTCGCACCCCTGGCAAGCAACATCAAAATTTTAGAAATATGTTTTTCAATTAGAAGAAAATTTGTCTAGCGGGGTCGCCACTCGGCAGTGTTTTGGCAAGCGCTCCGGTGTATTTCTGCCATGAAAGCTCTCAGTGAAAATTCATCTGCCTTGCAGAGTCGGCATAAAACATGTAGGTCCCGTCCGGCCAATTTGTAGGGAAAATCAAGAGGAGCACGACGCAAATTGGAAGAGAAGTTCGGCTTAGATCTCTTCGGAGGTTATAGCGCCTTACATTTATTTTTTTTAACACCATCCTCACCAACTACATACGATTTATTTGCAATCATACTTTTCATGACATCAAACTCTGTTACTGCATTGAACTGAAATTTATCTTCTGATGTATGAAATAAACTTTCATCAATCTTAAAATTCCCATAATTTTTTGTTTTGCGTGACTGTAGAAAGAAATTGTTTATATCGCCAGTATTTAAAGGCCATTCTGAATTTTGCCCCAATACCTAGGGATCTTAAATTTTGCCACAGATTTTTAACCAGCAAATCAGTATCAAGCTTGGTTTTGTAAAATTCTTTTTAGAATTCTTAATTAGCAATGTAGCACTATTTCTGGCTTGGCGATAAAACTCCCAGGCTGTTTCCGTACGGTCTCGCTTCCAGCGATTATATAGCTTATTACGTGCTCTAATAGCCCTCAACACTAACTCGTGAACCATGGCTATTTCCTGCTTCGAGTTTTGACTTCCTTTAGTGGATATATTTGTCAAACAAGTAAAGTACTTGCGAAACAAAAATTTAGTTCTCGATTAATATCAGGAAGGATCCAGATGCTGTTCCAATGCAAAACACTTGCCTCATATGCAAGCTCAGAAAGATTGGCTGCTTTAAAATCCCGTAGTAGAAGTGTGTTCTATTTGTGCAATTTAAGGATAATAAACAACATGTCGTGGTCAGATAATCCAGCAAGGGAGAAGTGGTCATAATGGAGCACTTCCGAACTGTTACATGTGCACATCAAATCTAACAAACTAGTTTGTAATTGGATGAAATCGCGTAGGATATTTATTAATGACATCAATTCCTATGGAGTTCAAGTCATCCGTTAATTTTAGACATCGTTACTCATTGTTGAGTATATCCGTGTTGAAATCACCACAAAGTAATAAATGCTCATACATGTGCGAAAATTGGGGCAATTGCGAAAGTAAATTATCTAGCTTAAATGTTTTATTGGGGTTGTATACACATATAATTAAGCAATAATTAAATCCATTCCCAACTTCCAAGAAAATATACTCAATAGGATCATCTACACTTGACTTAAAAATTATTTTGTGAGGAATATTGCTTTGCAGTATCTGGCAACACCCCGCCTCTGGCACCCGTTTACCTGTCGCTCCTATTCCCTGTGCCTAAACCAGGTCTCAGTCACACATAAAACATCTATTTTTGAATCCTGCAGAATGAACTTCATGTAATCAAGCTATGGGTATTAAAGCTACGAGCGTTTATGTGGATTTTGGAACTCAAAAAATTCAATTTAAATTTAGTCTCGACAGGGCAATTTTTATTTGGGCATTGTGCGATATCCTTTAAGCGTCTCCAATAGCGACCATAATTAATATGGGTGACCCGGTCTATGAAAGGTGGCTAATTGCTCAAAAAAAATTGCAAGAAACAGCTGTAAACAGCTGTTTTTTTAGTCATAAGCCACCTTTTCATAGACCGGGTCACATGTGATATTTTCGACCTCGGTATAACCGTTTGACGGGGATGAGACTGGTAGGCAATAATTGTTTTTGATTTATAAGGACCACCCTCATGAATGTATATTAATCTAATATATAAATTCTTCTGTCACGGTGTTAGAGGCTTAACTCCTCCGAAACGGTTGAACCGATTCTCATGAAATTTTGTGAGCATATTGGGTAGGTCTGAGAATCGGCCAACGTCTACCCCTTTTTCGCTACGTGCCTAGGGTCTTGAGATCAAAACGTGAACCCGGGTACCCCTAGAATGTGTTACACAATCTGGCTATCAAATGAAAGCTATTTATGAGTGCATTGCGTTTACATTGTGGGTATCAAATTGAAGCTGTTGATGAGTGCTTTAGTACAGGGTAGTTTTCATACCTATTGGTGAGTAGGTCTCGAGATATAGGCCAAAAAGTGGATCAGGGTAACACTAGGATGTGTTTTTACATTATGGATATCAATTGAAGCTGCTGATGTGTGATTTATTACAGAGTAAGTTTTATGCCGCTGGGTGACTACGGTCTCGAGATGAAGGCCAAAACGTGGACCCGGATACACCTAGAATGTGTTTTTACATTATGGGTATCAAATTGAAGCTGTTGATGTATGCTTTAGTACAGAGTAAGTTTTATGCCGCTGGGTGACTAGGGTCTCGAGATGTAGGCAAAACGTGGACCCGGATACACCTAGAATGTGTTTTTACATTATGGGTATCAAATTGAAGCTGTTGATGTATGCTTTAGTACAGAGTAAGTTTTTACACCGCTGGGTGACTATGGTCTCGAGACGTAGGCCAAAACATGGACGGATACCCCTAGAATGTGTGTATATTATGGATATCAAATGAAAGCTGTTGCTGAGAGCTCTAAAGTTCATTGTGATATTCGATTTAGTCGCATCAACCTGGAAAAACTGATAATATGCATACGAGCCGAAATAAACACAAGATTATAATACCCACATACATATTTGCTACGTCCTATAGATTTGCCTGAACTTTCGTATATAAATTTGCCTATATTAGTATTTACGATGCTTTTTTCCGGGAAGTATACAGAGACGGACTGGGGCTGGGATTAGACTAGGACTGGGACTGAGACTAAGACTTGGAGTGGGACTGGGACTGAGACTCGGAATGGGACTGGAACAAAATACATACCACCCTCTGGGACTGGCAATAAGTCCGCTTCCCAAGGCAGTCGGTTCTATGTACCGGAGCGACTCGGGATTTTTCCCGATCAAGGACTGTCATTTCAGTGTGACCCCATTTAATTTGTTTCGTCCCTCCCACAAATTGTCATCCTCCCAGCAGCTCCTTGCAGCAGGACTGCTACATATTCTCTTACTCCGGGAAGGTATCGAACCCAATCCGGGTCCGTCTCCTGACCCGGTCATGAGAAATGGTTTTGCTGCATCTGCCAGAAAAGAATCTTTTTAGGATGGTCATACTCTGTTCAGTGTGTCTCGTGCAAGGGATGGTTGCATCGGACAGGTTGTTCTGGGCTTGATCCCAAAACCCGACGTCCACGTAACTTTTATAAATCTTTTGTGGCTCCTTGCTGCTCACGCCCAAGGGCGTCCCGTAGTCTACGCCTAAGCGTATCCCTACTACCTTCCAGCAGCTTCGCTGCTCAGCAAGCCACAACAAGTGCCCGCTGCTGCTCGCGCCCCACGGCGCCAACAACTCAAACAGCTGATACCACTCATAACTACTACCTTCGTAGTAGAGCTGGTAGCAATGCTGAGCATCAGCCCCTGCCCCCGTCTTCTTCTTCTCCCCTCTTGTCGGGCAGCAATCGTGCAGGTCAGGGAAACAGACTCTTAGTCCCTGCCTCCGTTTGCACCGTCTGCCAGCACAGAATATATAGGTTTGCGACATCCGCTCAATGCAGCTCCTGCCTTGGGTGGTGCCACTTTCCTAGATGTTCTGGTCTCCGCGACGGCAACCCCTCGACGGTTTCATCGCGCCATGTTGCCAGGTCGCAAACCCAAATCATCCGGGTACCCCAATGCTTGCCCAAGGGCGCCCAGTCCCAAGGCCACAACAGCAATTGCGTCCTGGCCTTCCACAACCTAGGCGTAGTCACCCCTCACTTACCCCTAGAGTGGCGGCGTCACCCCTCATGCACTTCAGAATTCTGCAGTTCAACTGTAATGGACTAACTGGGAAGATTACGGAGATAGTCGATTTCATGAAGCGGCACAACATCCGCATTGCTGCGATTCAAGAGACTAAACTCACAGCAAGATCTGCATTGCAGACCTGCTCTGGTTATAATGTCCACAGGAAAGACCGCGAGAGCGGAAATGGAGGCAGCCTCGCGTTTATCATACACCACTCTGTGCAATATCATATATTTGATCCTGGCATCGACCGCAGTGACAATGTCTTAGAACGTCAAGGCCTATCTGTCCGGTCAGGCGATGCAAATCTAGAAATCATCAACATCTACATCCCTCCTGTCACCTGTTGCCCCAGTGGATACCGCCCTAATATCGAGGCCTTACTCACTGGCAACAATCGCATTATCTTAGGCGATTTCAATGCCCATCACGACCTATGGCATTCAAGCTTGCGGGCGGACAGTAGGGGTGAGATGTTGGCGGATCAAATAGACGAAACGACGTTCTGCACAATAACGGAGACGCCCCCACACGTATGGTAGGAAGTTGTCGTAGCTCGCCAGATATCTCAATCGTAAGCGCAGAACTCGTAAACTGCGTCAACTGGCAGCCGATGGTAACATTGGTATCCGACCACCTGCCCATACTTATTTCGTTCGAGCGTACCGCCGACTTCATCGTCACCGAAAAACGCACTTTCATAAACTTCAAAAAAGGAAAGTGGGAAGAATATAAATCTGCAACAGACAGCAGCTTTGCTGCCCTCCCTATCCCGACTGATGCCCGCCAAGGGAGCATGCCTTCCGTAAGGTCATTAAATCCGCCTCGGCACATTTCATTCCCGCCGGGAGAATTCCCGAAATCCGGCCCCACTTCCCGGCGGAGGCCGCGAGCTTAGCGAGGGAACGCGACCTTATAAGACAGCTTGATCCAGGCGACACCCAAATAAGGGATATAAACCAACGCATCAGATTGCTTGTGTACGAACACAAGCGGGCGAATGGGAAGAGCACCTAAGAGGTTGTAACCTCTCTACCGGTGTAGGTAAACTTTGGTCCACCGTAAAGTCCCTATCGAATCCGACTAAGCACAAAGACAAAGTTTCCATCGCCTTTGGCGATAAGGTGCTGTCGGATGCGAAAAAATGCGCGAGCGCTTTCTGCCGACAATATATAATGCATCCTACGGTCGACAAAGATAGACGGAGAGCCAATAGACACGCACATAAACACAAACTCAGCGCGTCACCAATTACCATCACCGCTAGAGAGGTTGAGGACGCCATTGGTCGCGCTAAACCCATCCAAAGCAGTGGGCCCAGACGGCATAGCCATGCCGATGCTTAAAAACCTAGGGAAAGAGGGTTTCAAATATTTAGCGCATGTCTTCAACCTGTCTCTTTCCACCTTTGTCATACCCGAGAAATGGAAAATGGCCAAGGTGGTCCGCTACTAAAGCCTGGGAAACCAGCTAACGTAGGTGAGTCATATCGTCCGATATCTCTCCTATCGCCAGTGGCAAAGACGCTTGAAGCCATTTTGCTCCCTTATTTCCAAGCACATTTGCAGCTAGCCCCTCATCAGCATGGCTTCAGAAAACTCCATAGCACTACCTCCGCGCTAAATGTCATTAGCACCCAGATAAATTGCGGTTTGAATCATATCCCCACCATAGAACAGTACTCGTAGCGTTAGACCTATCAAAAGCTTTTGATACGGTCAACCATGGCTCGTTACTGCAAGACCTGGAAGGGTCCACCCTTCCCCCATGTCTTAAAAGGTGGACCGCAAATTATCTGGGTGGTCGGCAGGCATCGGTGCAATTCAGAAACGAAACATCAAAACAAAGGAGAATTAAACAAGGGGTGCCACAGGGTGGTGTCCTATCCCCGCTTTTGTTTAATTTCTACATATCTAAGCTACCTTCACCACCGGAAGGAGTCACAATCGTTTCCTACGCCGATGACTGCACAATAATGGCCACAGGCCCAGGCCCAAAGATCGATGAGCTATGCAATAAAATAAACGGCTATCTCCTGATCTCTCCAGTTTTTTCGCCTCGCGAAACCTGGCATTGTCACCGACTAAATCTTCCGCGACCTTGTTTACAACATGGACGCCCCAAATGTCGACCATATTGAACATCCACGTCGATGGCACTACGCTACCGACTGTCCTACACCCCAAAATCTTGGGTGTGACGTTTGATCAGGATCTACATTTTGGTGCGCACGCAACCGCAATTGTTCCAAGAATTCAGAGCCGTAATAAAATCCTCAATCCCTTGCTGGCAGTACCTGGGGAAAAGATAAAGAAACGCTCTTGACCACATACAAAGCAATTAGCCAGCCGATTACGTGCTACGCGTCACCCATATGGTCGCCAAGCCTAAAAACCACCCACTGGAAGAAACTACAGGCCTGCAAAATACTGCTCTCAGAATCGCCACGGGCTGTCTTCTTATGTCCCCCAGAACACCATCTGCATAATGAGGCGAGAATACTCCCATCAGGGAGAGAAATGAGATGCTGACCAAACAGTTTCTGTTGAATACCCAGAAACCTGGGCATCCCAACAGACATCTGATTGACGAACCAGCACCGCCTAGGGGCCTAAGGAGTCATCTCCGTAAGCATTTTGAGGAAATCCGGCACCTGAGGACCCAGCCGTATGAAGCGGAAAAACACAAGCAGTCCTTGGTGAACTCCATAGACAGGCGTCGGACCTTTATGTCGGGATTGCCCGGTGAATCAGTACTTGAAGAAAATATCCAGAACTCGCAGAAGAGGAACGCATACTGCCCAGGGAAACGCGTGTCACTCTTGCTCAACTTCGTTCTGGATACTGTAACAGGTTAAACTCTTACCTATCCAGAATCAACCCCGACATACAAAATGTATGCCCTGCTTGCAATGTGTCCCCACATGACACCAACCATCTCTTTAATTGTAATGTGGAACCAACGCCTCTAACACCCCTTTCCTTATGGTCCACCCTGTTGAAACGGCAAGTTCCTTGGACTCCGTTAGAGGATATTGATGACAATTTGTGATCGGTCGCGGCTATTAGGTGGGGCGAGCATTGCTACAACAACAACAACAACTGGCAATAAGAGATGAAGAAAAAGGAGAAAATTGAGAGAAGAGAAAAGAGAGAAGGAGACTGAGAAATAGATAGAAGAGACGAAGATGGAGATGAAGCGAAAAAGACGGAGGGAGAAGTGAGTAAAAAGATTAGGCTAAAGTGTAGAGGGGTAGGGCAGAGTTAGACGGAAAAAGCTTATTAAATGTATGCAGATAGGCCAAATTTAGGGCAGAACAACGTCTGCCGGGTCTGCTAGTATATATATAAATTGCATGTCACGCTGTTTTCCGCGATGGACTCCTTACTATTTAAACATTTTAATCAAATTTACACACCGTGTGTCGAACAAATTCTATCCACGGTTCGACTTTGCCTGAAATTTCATACATAGGTAGCCTTAAAGGAGGACCAAGGACCGACTGGGACTGGGACTTGCACTGGAATTAGGATTGGGACTGGACGAAGATAGACAGATATAGATAGATGGAACGGAAAAGAGTGAGGGAAAAGGCGGAGAGGGAGAAAGAGACGCAGAAAAGAGAAAGACATAGGGAAGAGTGAATAAAAATATAAAGAAAATTGGACGAACGAGGGGAAGGGCGAGTAAAAGGTAATAACTGCTTAAAGTTATGTAGATGGACCAAAGCTAGAACAGAACAACGTCTCCAATCGGGACCAAAATTGATGTGCCATATTTTGACCTAGGTACTACCGTTCGAGGGGGTGAGACTGTAAAACAATCGTTTATTTGGTTAAGAAGGACCACCCTAATGTATATATATATTTATTTTCATTATATAAATACCGCTACACAATGTTGCCATGAAAATAAAATTGGTAATATTTGGAATTTTGAAACATGTAACGAGCAAACGTGCAAACCAAATTGCATTCGAAATGTGATGTGAATGAAATGGTGAATACTTTTGCTTCTCTTCGTCTTATTGGTGTGCTTCATTGTGGTTGGCAGCGAAACTGCCATTAACCAGAATATGTGTATTTGTGTATTTAAACTATCTAGATTTTTGAATTTTGAGCAAGATAAACTATAAAACAGAAACCACAAACCACTTTTAGTTTGAACTTTTCTAATTACCCTGCACGGAGAGGCTGTGGTCCCAAAATGTCTACAATGTGAATGAAAATTTGTGTTTGGGATGCGAGCAGACATATGGGAATTATTCATTAATGTCATGGCAATTGTCTGGGAGTCTATTATTTACTTAATGGTAGTTTTGGTGAGGATTTAGTAGAAAAGAATATGCGAGGCACTTTTAATTAAGTACGATGAGTTAGTTAGAGCCATTATTCTTATTTAGTAGATTAATGCGGAGCCGAATAATATTTTCTTATAAACTGATGACAATTATTTGATGCGTTCTCTTTCATTTCTTAAGGAAGTTAGCCCATCTAAAATAGATCAAACCACGGGAGAAAGAATTAGTTGTGGAGTAGCTATGCCAATAACTTCACAAACCAAGATAATTCGTTAACGCGAATTTAGTACCGAGCTCAAAAACTTAACACCAAGCTTTTTCTCCTTCGTTCAATGAATTGACGGCACTTACAGTTTTCGTTCTGACTCAGAGACGGCATCTGCCAAGGGAGCCCATATTTGTTGTAGAGCTATTCTCGATGGATTTGTAGACCGCTGCCGAGGACGAACCCAAATTTCGTTTCCCGGGCAAAGGTTTTGCTTACCGGAGCAACTTGAGATTTTTCCTAACAAAGTCTGGCCGTTTGAGGGTAATTTCATTTAATTTGTTGTATCTCATGCCTAAATTTTCATCCTATGAGCATACTAACTCGCAGCTGGGCCCTTGCTCCGGGAAGAGTGTTGAATCTAAACTCAGTTAATTGTGTTTGTTTGGTTCGGCTGAGTTTTCCGGAAAATAATTAATCGAATTCTGAGTGAAATAACACCTTATTTCGGTTGCCGTTTCGAAAACGTCCTATCTCAAAAAAACGTTTGAATAACGCTCTATTTCAGAATTTGTTTCAAAAATGCCCTACCTCAGCATTCAATTGAAGAATTCAATATCTTAGAATTTTTTTTCATAAACATCCCAGCTAATGTCAAAATATATTGATTTGAGCTTAGATAGGGCGTTTTGAACAAATTCTGAAATAGGACGTTAATCAAAGTTTTCTTAGATAGAACGTTTTCGAAAGGTTAGCCGAGATACTGTAAGTGAGTCACGTGCAAGGATGGTTGTATGTTTTTGAGTAAGATCTCAGCATACGTCGCCCGTAATTTCCTTTATATTTTATGGCATCTTGTTACTCCCCCAAACAGCATTCTGTCTCAGTTAAGCACACCTTCATAACTTTCTACCAGCACTGATGCTCAGGTAACGGCTGTTGCTGGCGTTCAACAGCGCATGCAGCTCACAATACTATCCACGTATCTTAAATGAAGCAATGCCTAGCATAAGCCTCTGTCTCCGCTTTTCGGGAAGAAGAACACGAGTACGACAATGAAATGAAATGATCTTGCCTCCGATGATCTTCTGTTCTCAACAAAGGTACACACCAGACAGGTGCATTTGTTGCACTGTGCTGCGCTGGCCCTACAATACAGGCACTTGCTTTTGGTACGTGCTATCCCGGAGCAAAGACAGCACGTCTTGTTTTCCCGAGACGCAATATCTCATTTATAATCCCCAGAGTGAAGATTTCTTCCCGACCACAGTTCAAAGTACTGCAGCTCACTGTAACAACTTTTAACTCCAAAGATCTTAGAGATAGTCGATTTCATGAACGGGAATTCGCAATGCTGTGCTACAGATGAGGAAGCTGCCACATCCGCATGCCAAATCTAGTGCGATAGGAATATAGAATAAAAGATATACGGCTCGGTATCAAATTCATTATCCCGTCATTCTGTTGACCCAGACATCGACCGCAGACATAGTTTCCTTAAATTATAAACATAAATATCCGCCCAACTAGCATAGCTTCGGTCTGGATCCAGTAATAGATAAAATCGTATCTATCCAGAATCAACCTCTGGCCTGCATTATACGTGTCCCCTTATGATATATTTTTATTGGTAATGTGGAACAAACGCTTCTAAAACCTATGTCTCTTTGGTCCAACCCTATTGAAACAGCAAGTTTTCTAGGATATCCATGAAATGATAAATCCACAGACCCGAAGGCTTTAGGGGTAAAATCGTTCCCGAGGCAGCTGGGCTAGTAGCAGAATGTGCTAGTACCAGAGTGTACTGGAATCATATCCGCACATCTATTTGTAGCATTTAAAATTGCCTACAGAAGGCAACTCTACATTAGTTTATCGCAAAAGTACCTTCGCAATCGGCGCGATGCTTTCAAAGGTATTCTTCCTATTTACACCATGCGTTTTGAGCACCAGTCTTCAGATCTCATCGATATCATCTCGTGATATCATCTTGTCTAGCCAAGGATGTACTTTCGCTGGGAGCTGCAGTTGAATTTTTGAATTCTGCCTGCTGGTATGAAGCAAGCAGGAGCGAAATAGATCGAAAATCTGTGAAAATGGAGGTGTAGCTAATGAGAAAAACATGAAATCGCAGAAGCAATTCCAGTTAGTTAATATGAAGTCAATGAAAGCACCGTGTACGGAAGAATTGAAATCAGATAATTGGAAATCTTGATGGATGTGTGCAAGTAAGAATCAGCTGCCCGTCAATTTTATTTATGATTTATGGTCCAACGCTGTGAATGGAAATATCTGACAAGGTAGGCCAATCTCCCACCACACTTGTAGTATAAATTTTATGCAGCTCTATAGACTGATTGGATATCGGTTAAGTTAAGTAACATTTACTAAATTACCAATTCGCTTCGTATGCAGCTTTCGGGATGTTATGGAAGATTTGGTGCTAAGTAGGTTTATTACATCATCGCTTATACGATGAGACTACCCCAAAGAGAATTTTATACATTATCCGGTGCAGATGAGCTCATTAGCCCAAATTTTTTCTTCGACGTCAGATGCGCACTTTGACCCCTAGACCCTTTTATAGTAAAAGTATGTAGTTTTTAATTTGTTTCACTTTCCGCACATGTACGATCTCTAAGTAAAGTTAGGTTGAACTGGCTGGTTAATAAAGACTTCACATAGACTGAATGTGCCCTGTGTTTATCAGCACTTGTTAGACGTCCAAACGAAAACACCTCAATCAGGTACCAGGACTTATGTTATAGAATTACACTTTTCTCTTGGCAAATACTAAAAGCTTTCCAGAACTTAGCTCAATTGCTGCATCGAGTTCTTGCAACTCTGCTGCCTGGTGTCTCTGCATATACATATTTATGTTTTAATAATTTTGTGGCGCATATTAGCATCACTATGATGTTAGTAAATAATCACAATAACAGAAAAAAGAAGCCACCAGCCACACTTATGTACATGTACATATGAAAACAAGCAGTCACACTTATGTAAAAGGCAACGAAGAATATTCCACACACATAACCAGCAGCTTGAAGCAAATAGATTATTTCACATACACATTTGTAGTCAACAGCTAACAGCAGAAGTTGTTACTCACACATACAAATGCATATAGCTAAATTACACAGTATAAGATACAACAGTTCCAGAAGGCATGTGAGTATGAAAGCAGCGCAAGCTGAGAAATAACTAATCAGTTTGATTTAAATACGCTATTAGGAAGTATAATTTGTAATTGTGAAGTACTACTCGCAAAGTAGTCTAAATAAAAACCATTTTGCAATACTCAATATTGGAGTTATTTATTCGACAGTTAGCGATTGGCACGTAAGCAGAAGGTGCATAGCTATTAGGAACTCCCTAAAATTCGTTAAAATATATTCTTAAAAGCATACTCGAATGTTAACTAAATTTTAAATTGGGACAAAAATATATTGAGGACCCTCAGCTGCTGCATGACGTCGAAATAAAAAAACACTCATCATCCAACTCGATTAAGCAACATTTTTTTTATAAATTCGTTTTTCGACCTTCGTGTATCATAAAATATTGTTTTTGTAACATCTTTGTTGTTGGCGTTGGAGGGGGGACATGTGTCAAATGGAATTAATTAATACAAATCAGTGAAATATATATTCCCATAGCACAAGTGCTTCTCGCCCGCCAACATAACGGCTTCATATTCTTTGCAGTTTTTCATTTCTTCTTGTGCTTGTAAGTCTTTATTACCTAAAAGCTCTGACCATGCCAGCGAAACGAGCTATTGATCCTAATGAACTTTTGGAATCAGGACACAACGAGACCGCGCCAACGAACCGAGAAGGCAACAATACAGCAATCCAACCAAGCATCATTTATACATCTAACATTGGCGCAAGTGCTGTGTTGTTGTATATCGTAAGACAAAATGTAGAACAATATAAACAACGAGGAGCTACAAAAAAAAAGTAGCAATTCAAGCAGGATATTCGGAAACTTAGTTTGGGTTGGTTGTTATTGCTCAACATTTCCTTACCGCGATTACATTGCTAACCAACGATTGGGATACGAATTTTAGCTGAGCTCATACAAAATTTCAATTTTTTTAGTTTAGTTGTGGTTGGTTTCCGCGTTGCTTCAACTATCTACATAGCTTTTTAATGTTCATTCGTTAGTTTGTGGCAGCTTTTGTTCAATGAGATTAAGGACAATAACAAGTTGAGTATCCCAACGGATGTGCCGCCCGCCCAGTCACTTACACGTACAGGGTGTTGTTACGAAAGGAGCATGCACGAAAGAGGCGATGCATGAAGCATGTTAGGGAGGATGAATGAGGTGTAGTGTAGTTTTTTCTTATTTCAAGGTTGCATTTTAAAGGGAATTTCGATAAAAAACTTTTCACTTTTCGCTTCACTTGGTGTTAGCTGCCGTTGACTTTGAGTGTTTTCCAAGTGCATACAGTGACTTGCAAACCTTTTCTAGCAGTTGAGGTTTGGACAAAAAAAAATTCTAAGATGATTTGCGTCAGGAATATCGTTAGGAGGGCGTGTTAGAAAGAGTTTTCGCATACAATTCGGCAGATGAGAAGTGGTTCTTTGTTGAAGTATGAACACCGCTGACCTTTCAGATCGACACTTTTCATTTCAAGCTGCAGCGGTTAGGTAAGGTTGAACTGGCCGTTTAATAAAACTTCACATAGACTGTATGTGTCCATAATGTTACCAGAATTTGTTCGACGACCAAACGGAAAAACGCCAATCAGGCAGCAGGACTTATGTTATAAAATAACTTCTTCCATTTGGCAAATACTAAACGTTTTTTAGAGAGATCTGGAAAACTTGCCCATCGCATATGGTGCCTTATAGGTGCTAAACTCACGTTCACCCCTGATCATAAATTCATGTATCCTTTTGATTTCTCCAAAACGGAGACTGACATCTACTGTCGATTAATCGAGTGCTGCAGTCCGCTTTGCAAACTCATCAGATTTCTTGTTACCTTATATCCTTTGCGACCGAGACCCAGTAATAGGTTATGATACGGCCTGAACGAAGTTTCCCATACTTCATTGCATTATCGTACACTTCTTGAAGAAGTTCTATTTTTGTTTATTGCTTTGATCACCTGACTATTCATATATATATCGATGCGACTGCAACTTAAGCACGCTTCCTTCGGAATTTCTGCCGCTTACTTCACAGATACAATTTCCGCCTGACAGACACTGAAGTGATCAGGCAGCCTGTAGGATATACTGGATCGAAACAGCAAACAGCAGACCCGACCGTTAATTTGCAGCCATCGGTATACAGATATATCATTGTATATAGTATGTCCTGGCGTTTCTGCACCCTTACGCCAACCCTCCGCCTCTTTTGATTCTATGTAGCGGAGTTGCTCTTAAATATTTCTGATGAACTCCAGCCCTATGTTACATCTTTTGGAGATAAACAATTTTCATATTCAGTTCAATGCACGTCATCTTGTTGCATCAACTCCACTCTGGAGCTGTGTAACTAACTCACCACAAAATTTTTAGGGTAAAACTATAAACTAAATAGTCGTCATTACATTCTGCTCTGGTGAAACCAACTCACTTCTAAACAAAAATTTTTGTATGAAATTGTTGGGTAGAAAAGGCTAAATTCTGTTCCAACAATACAAAATCGGGAAACTTCATCTACACCTGCATATCAGACTCATAAAGGCATCATTTTCCAGTGTCGATAAACGTCTGCGCTGGACGTGTAAGAGAAATTTGATACGGAGTGTCTGCACCTCACAACTACGTTGAGTCAACCGTCCACAGACTGCAATCGTATAAATTATGACAGATTCGAGCAAATAATACGACACAGCAAGTATTATCATCTATTTAACGTCCAAACACATCGCAGTGAAGAAACCTAGTTTCGAAATAAGCTTTCCGTCAGGCGAATTCAACATTGATACAATGTGACATGTCTCCTGCTACCGTCCCTATTACCACAGACTGGGACATAAACGTCAACTTCAAGAAAGCTAACTGGAATGTTCTTCGCTTGTACGAACATTGGAAGTTCGTTGCCTCTTATTATTTCACTCGTTTCAGATTGGAGAATACCCTGGACAACGGCGTAGGGATAACACCTTAAATTAATGTAAGTGCTACCAGTCAGTGGGTTACGGCTCCAGTAGTATATAGTTATAATAATAGAACCCATTTTTTATCGTCATTTAGTCCTGAGACTACACTCGCAGAGCAGAAGCCAGTTAATCAACAACAACCAGCCAATACTTGAATTGGCACTTCACTGAAGTGTCGATACTTAAGTATTATATTTCTCTACTTTGACGCGTTACAAATAATTGCCTTTATGAAGGGATGACCCATTCCCCTCATCTCTCAATTCCCACATATGTCAGTTCGTTTGTTTAAGTAGGTATAGCTGTACATTTTGATCAGTCTACTTACTCCCGCCGGAAAAGCCGGCATCCTGTCTGCAATTTTCCATATGGTATAAAATATGAAGTGTCAGCGTCCAGCGAGTAGGTAATACTAGTACTTAAAATGAATAACCCGAAAAACGAAACATTCACTGTCGACTACATTTGTAAAATCTGCCATTTCATATAACATGAACTCCTAACTCCATAGTGGGCTTCGTTATTAGCGCCACTCCAATTCTCCACAACCACGAACATTGCCCACCAGCCGTAAGCCGCCTTTCATCTCATAGTCTGAGTTGTTGCATTCAACCCTAGGAGTATTTCTGACAATGTCCACTCTCAATAATTTCCATTATCGCTTTTTGATAAGCCAGGCTACCTTGCTCTCTTGTTCTTCACTATCTTTTTAGGTAAAGTTGCGGTTCTCCTAATCCCTCAGGTCGTGTGGGTGTATGTGTTTTCGATCATAATACGTAAGTCCTGTGTTTATATTGAGCGGGGTTTTGGCACCTCTGCATTATATTGTCAGTAGACAACAAGTGAATTACAGCAAAATATGAGTGTTTGTATTGGTGTAAAAAGCGCAGTGATGCTCGACGGTATTACCACGACCATCACAGGAACGATTTCATAGGACCAAGTTGAACCTTTAGGTATTCCAACTCAGCTAGCTCTGCGAGGAACTTGGGTTGCCATTGCCTCGTCTAATAAATATCTGTACGATAAATTTATATTTGCAACATAATTCGCCTCGGATGTGTGAGTTTGGCAATTAAGTTGGAGCAGAAATACAGAATTGTTTTTGCGCTAAACAACCCCTTAAATCCTCGCTCGTTTAATATCTTCATAGTCAGCGTAGGACTTATGAACTGCATTGACTGGTGACCCATGCTTACCCTTGAATCAGCGACCTAACTTTTCAATTGACCCATTAGCTGACTTTGCTACATAAAAACACTGTACCTACGACCAGCTTAGTAAGCGGACAGGGATGACTTTCTAGAGTTTCCTAGGCATCCCTCTCCAATAATCTGCACGACTGTTAATTCAGATAGACCTTCAATTCGACTAAAGGTCGCTTTATACCGTACGGAACTCTGGACAATTCTCTTGTATATACTTGTACTTAGATCCGATCGAAATCTCACGTTATTCGAAAAACCCTCAAAACTATTTCGTTATTATCCTCACCAGGCAAGAAATGCAGTTACTGGAAATGATGTATGCATAATTGCGGCTATCTCTTCTCACAAACCAAGTTATTCCAACCTAAATTTGCTTTATTTGAGGATAACTCTCAGAAATGTGAGAAAGAATACTTTGAGTCAAAATATTCGAATTTTCTTTCTGGTACTGTTTTGCATTTTCGTTGTCATGTTTCCTTTGCTTTCGGAACACGACTGCTTCATGCACGTCATTGTCAAAGCTCCATTTGACATACCCGCAGGGCACGGTTGCAGGCGGTGAAAGCTTAGCGTAAACAATGTAACAAAACTCAACAAACCTGCAATGATGGCTATGCCTGAAGTACAAACACATTGACATTAATTAAGGATCCTACACCAATAAAAAGAATAGTAAATAAAGGATACATTATATAGATAATGCGAGAATACAAAATATTGAAAAAATAAATAAATAAAAAAAATTATTGCGAAGAGTGGCTGATAACAAAAATAAAACTACAAGGATATGCAAAAGGAAAGCAAGAGCTGTGGAGCGATTGGGATGGAAATGGGAAGGAAGTGGAAGAGGAGGAAGAAAAGAGAGAGTGTGGGCGGTCAGAGATGAGGAGATTCAGCTCTATGGAACTTCTTTTCCCTTATCAACATTAAAAAGTTGATGAAATATCCTGCAAAATCGTGAGATTGTTCCTTACAGAGAGTGGTCTGTGTTTCATCTTTTTGTCTAGAGTGGGGCAAAACTGAGCTCCTCAGGTCCGTTTTGGCTACAGTTGGGATTAGTGAGTCGCAGTCCCAGTAGCAGGCTCAGTCTCAGTCTCAATCCCAGTCCCAGTCTAAGTACCAGTCTAAGTGCCCCTCCCAGTCCCAGTCGTAGTTCCAGTCCAAGTCCCACTCCAGTCCCTGCTCGGTCCATTCCCGAAAAAAGTGTCATAAATACTAATTTAAGCAAAGGGCTACCAATACGCCCAATATCAGGTAAATCGTACCAAGAACAGATCGCCTCGAAAAGATCGGTGCCTAGTGCTCTTCCAGAAAATAGTATTGTAAATACTATCTAGCCAAATGGCTATACGAAATTTCAGGCAAATTTGTTCGAATAGATCTATCCTTGGCCCATTTTCCGGAAAGAAACTACATAGAAACGCTATCCTATCTTTTAAGTTGCATCAAACTGCCCACGGTGTGCAAATTTGATTGAGGTCGTTAAGTAACTGATGAGACCATCCCGGACAAGCAACGTGACACCAAATGTATATATATATATTAATATAAAACGGCAGTGTTCCCGTAGGTGTAAGGGCTTGTGCGCTAAAAAGAGGACTTGTCAAGCAGTACTCGTAAGGGATATAAAGAAGAGTTAAAAATGATCGCTCGAAAATACTGTAGGGGTACAAACAGTTACAATGATCTCTCCATAGGACATGCTCAATGAAAAGGGTCATTCCAACCCATATAAAGCGATCAAAACTGGCTTTAGTCACATATTCATTTGCGACTCATCCGGATTCATTCTAGACTAGTAGCATTTTTGAAGAGTACCTAATGAGCCCAAAATTTAGTACAGCTTGAAGATAAGAATGGATTTCGCAGATTTTTTCCCTCAATTGCAGACTTTTTGCTACAAATTGGGGTATTAAAACGTGGTAAGAGAGCGACGAAACGGCACTCTGCCCACTTGGATAGTAAAGCTAACTGATCACAAGATGTCGAATTAAGCCACAGCATTGCTTACCAATATCAACTCTGCAGTTTTTGTTGTCTAATGGTAAATATGGTTTCGTTATTTTTTTTGTTAAGTACTAAGCCCCGTATAAATCATCCAGTTCTGACCGCCATTTTACGAACCCCAGTTCCAATTTATGACGTTTGCTCTAGCACCAAGTTACCCATTTTCTTGAACCGTAAATTAAGTTATCCCTAACTGTAGTTTACACTACTTTTCTATAAAACAGTTCGGCGTGCTTGAGATAGGAGGAAAACTTTAAATAAATTATCATTAGTCCCATAGATACAGCTTCTGTTGTTACGTGTATTGCACTATAACCTCGACATGAAATAAACCAAAAATTTATTCATTCATTTTAATGCCCCTAATTTATTGCCACTTATTTATGATACTTTCCCATCAATGTGTGAGGCGTTCTACCGCGCGAAATTTCTATTTGTCATTGCAACGTTGCGTTGTAAATGTGGTTAGGGTGGGTGCATTGTCGCAACTATGATTAGTCGTTTTATACCCAGCTGTACTTGTGAGCAATGTTATAAATAATTAACTTACTTACTTAATTGGCGCTTAACCATTTTAAACGGTTATGGCTGTCCAACAAGGCGCGCCAGTCGCTGGTCTCTGCCAACTGGCGCCAATTCGTTACACCAAGGGAGTTTAAATCGTTTTTCACCTGGTCCTTCCAGCGGAGTGGGAGCCGTCTCCTTTGCTTCCATAGGCGGGTTCCGATAGAAACACTTTCTTGGCCGGAGCGTCATCTTACATCCCATACATGGCCTAGCCAGCACAGTCGCTGCGTTATAATTCGCTGGGCTATGTGATGTCTGCGTAAAGCTCGTACAGCTCAAAGAATTAACATGTTCCGTTTATCTGACCCCGCATCACTATCCGGGGATAACTTCCATATATCAAAATTATCGGTGTCAAAAATATTCGGTTAAACTATGTCTGCTCGTTCTTGTACATGATAAAACGGGCAAAAATGTAGATATCTTTACAAAATCAGATAAATCTGTATGCAAAATTTATTGAACTAGCGTACCCAGCAATCGTTGTCCTCTTGTAACGATATAGCAACACTAAGGGGTACTGTCATCTCTAAGCCGATGCTAAGCAGTGACGTGTATGCACATCAATAATTCAATCATTATGGACTACACATATGTACGTACACGCAGCGGAGAAGCAACGCACAAACACTCGCGCATGAGCTGTGAGAGAAGCTATAAACATTGTGCATCTGTAGTTATAGCTGTGAAACTTATAGCAGATAACCAACTAGTAGATAATAGAACAGAACCGCCTAGAAATGTCAACGGGGAAACCAAACACTATAAAAGGCAGCAACAGTAGAGGCGCGACAATCGTTGGATTTAAGACGCTAACTTCCGAGCAATAGCAGTATTATTTTGAAAATAGTTTCATTTAAGCAAGCTATTGGTTGTGACGTATCAGTGCTATTGTGACGTACTTTAATAAAGGCCATTTTGCATTATTAAATATTGGAGTATTATTCAACATTTAGCGATACGAACGTTAGTAGAAGTGCGAATAAGAGGATTTGCAGTAAATTCGTTACAATATATATCATCGATCGACTACAACTTACTACTTTTTCTTCCATTTCTCCTTTTTTCCTGTCCTTACCTTATTGCCTTTATATCCACTCCCTTTTCGTTATAATTCTCCCTCTCGCTACCAAGCCAATTTCCACTTCCACTCCTCTCATTCCCATTCCTTCTCTTATTCCTTCTTTCCATCTCTATCTCCCTCATCTAAATTATTTCTTATACTGAATCTATATACCAAATATTGTATATCCCCTCCAAAAATTACAGATAATTGACAATACTATTTTTGTTCCATTCGCACTCTCACTCCTACTCCCACTCCACGGCCTCTACTCAGACCCTAAATTACTAAATATATGAATCTACATGGATACCAAGGGGGTATTCAAATTATTACGGAGATATAGCGAATTAAAACTTTTGTTTTACTTCTACTACTACTTCATTCTCATTTTCCCTTCCACCATCTCTACCACTTTTAACACCTTCTATCTCTCTCACATAAATAACCTCATAAGCCGAAAATGTATACACTTTTCCAAAAAATTTTATAACCAGAAAAATATCGGGTGACCACGTGACCTACCCTGCAATTTCGTGAAGATCGGTTGTGTACTTTGGACGTCTATATTGTTCTTGTTATAAAATCGCAAACACTCAACGATGGTTTGGGTATTGTTACGGGTACGAACAGTATGCAACATCATCATTAATTGTGGCTCAACCGCCTAAGCGACCTTGGGCGTTTTGTAACGAGTATCCTCAGTTTTCCCTGTTTCGCAATAACTGCCGCCAATCGGAAGCACCAGGGGCGATTGAGTCAACCTCTACCTGCCTCATTGGAGGTATTTCCCGTCCTATTCTTCCAAAGTGCGGTATCGATAGAAATAATTTCTTGGCCAGGCGTCTTCATTCATTCGCATAACATGACGTAGCCATCGAAGACTTTGGGCTTTCATTCGCTTCCCTAGCATCATATCTGCGTAAAGCCCATACAGCTCATCAACATAACTCCTTCGCTACTCTCCGTCTTAATCACGGACAGGACCATAAATCTTCCGGAGGATATTTATTTCGAATACTCAAAGTGCCATCCCATCTTCTCTCGGCACCGTCCATGATACCGAGCCGTACATTGGGACAGGTATGCTGAGCGAATCGACTTTATTTTTCAATTGCCTACTCAGTACAAAGTAGCAGTTGTGGGCAAAAGTTATTCTCCGTTTGATTTCTAAGCTGACTTGTTTACATTGTTAATGCTGTTTGGCAGTAAGAGTCCTTCATCCTTTAGTTTATATCCGTCAACATACGTAAAGGCGCGTATATGCCTTTTTTTCTATGGATGACAGCAAGAACTTCGTCCTGTTGTCGCTAACCACAAGACCCACATTTTTTTGTCCCTGCGTCTAATCCAGAGCAGGCAGAACCTACGGTGCTTTTGTTAAGGCCAATGATTTCAATATCATCAGCAAATGTCAGCAATTTTACATTCTTATAATAGATTGTACCAGCGCGGCTAAGAATGTTCGTAGAATAATCTTCTCCGGTACAAGATTAAAGAAAGGAAGTCATTTTCTTTGAAGCCTTGTTGAGTTTGGAATAACTCGCGGAGGTTCTTCCCAATCCTTAAAAAGCTGTTGGTGTGGAACAACGCCATCTGGCAAAGCCTTATTTGCATTCTATGGAACTTTATTTCAGGCATAGCAGAAGGTGAGTGCCGATTGTCCTATCGTGAGTCCTCTTGAGGATCTGTTCGATAGTAGATTTACCAAGTTTAAAGCCGCACTGATAAGATTCAATCAGTTCGTTGACTTTGGGTTGCAAACTTTCGCACGATACGCTAGATAGAACCTTATGCGCTGATTACCTCGGAATGCAATATTTCGCTTCTCGTGAATCGGGCAGAGCACAGCTAAACTCCAATCTGGTGACATGGAGGTCGTTACCATTCGCTTTGTAATTCTTTAGCCGGGGTGTTGTTATTCTCAAAGCGTCATATTCAGGTGGCGGAACGTGATTTCCATCATAGCCGATTAGGGTAACAACAACTTAGACAACGCTTAGACCAGGTCTTCATTATCATTCCTGTAGGAATGACTAAAGCGCCGGTCTTGAGCTTACTGTCATTCGCCGGATTTTGTTGTAGAATTTGTTTTTTTTATATTTATATTATTGCTATCAGCCACTATCTGATCTCGTGCTTACGCCGTCCTGCCTCGCGTTTTTTTCTCTCCAAATGGGCCTCTCCCTCCTTCCTCCTGTCACGGTAACACTCCAATTTACAATCGTCATAGCCGTGAACGAAAATAATTGGCGGCAAACGTTCTTTCAAACCCCTAAACAAACACCTTGGCTCCGATTCATATGGCCTCTGTAGTAGATCGTCCTTCTGCCTTGCCGAGTAAATTTGTCTTCAAATTTCGGCTCTCTGTCACGTTCATCCGATGACATCTTGGATGCAATTTTAACGCTTGAACCTTTTGCAAGTACTGATATCAATGGATTCTGCACTAGTTTCTAGAAAAACATACCAGTTTTGATATTCCCATTAAAAATTGTCTTTAAAACGTGTTTAGCCTCGAGAGCTTTCTACGATGCCCCGTTTACGGATTTTTGGAAGGCGATTTCAGCTGGCTCGCTCATGGGTTGTTCGAAGATAGTCGTTGCTGTTTGGGAGTGGAAGAGGTAGTTTGAGTGGGAATGGAACGGAGGGGGAAGCTTACTAAGGGAGTTTGAAATATATCGGCTTATAGCCAGACCTCCAGAATGACCCGTATTACACGGCATACCATAACATTTGATTACACATATGTAGGTATATAATATTCGATTTCACCCGCACTTAGACTTCCTTTATTGTTATTATTGTTGTCATTTTCAGTTTGAGCATATTGCAGTGAGTTCTCTAAGTGAAAGTAAACTGCATAGTCCAATGCATTATAAGTTATATATTTTGATTTATTTTGCTCAGAGCATTTGGTTGCGGTTCTTTGTCTTTCTATGCGTTTCCTTAAAGTTTTGTCTTTTTATTTGTATGTGTGTACCACTTTTTCCTTCGCTCTGTTTACAGATTTTGCTGAGTGCATCATGCCAAGCATTACTTGTTTCTACTTTCTTGCAAACGAGTACATTCTTGTGCTTTTATTCCTTACCATCTCTTACCATCTATTCTTTGCTTAAGATATTATTTTTTTATTTATTGTGACGTAAAAGTGTGCCGGAACCGTGAGAGGGGCCGTTTGATAAATGAGTTAGTCGCTTCTTATTTGTGTTAGCTGGCTCGAACTGGTCACATCAGTGGGAATATAAATCGTTTCCCATCTGGTCCTTTCAGCGGTGTGTGTAATAATTTTAAAGGTAATAGCTCAAAGTTCTCGGCGACCTCGCAATTTCTATAAATTTTTGTGGGCCTGATTTCTGTTCTCGCCCAATTCGTCGCTCCAGCGCGAATAGCAGCAATGTTAGCCAGCAACCGCTCAAACTCCCTTTGTTGCCTCGTCAAACGGTATCTCCACCTCACACCTACCATACTACATCGCCCGTAATATGGCACTTCCCTCTATTCTTTTTCCGACAGAAGTGCTAGTGTAAGGTAGCCATCACTAACATCATATGCATCTGTATGACAACATAGTGTGGCGAATACTAGCAGACTCGATACGTCACTATGCCGCTAATAATAAATGCTGAACAACACTTACAGCAAAGCATATACATACATACATACACATACATAAAAGGCAACAGAGAATATTTCACACCCATATAAACAGCAGCTAAGAGGCCGACAATGTTTAACACACAAGAACATAGCACTAAATTTCGCATATGGCCTAAAATAAACTGTAGATATACATGTGTACAGCCAAAGCCAGTATGAGATACAGAAACGAAAAACAAATAAGCAAATATTCGAGACGGGCTGTTCGCAAAAAGTTTAGACCGCAGGACAAAAAGGTGAACGGGCAGACTGAGAGTATAAACCAACGCAGTCCAAGTGATGTTCAATCAAAAATAACAAATAAATTTAAGGCGCGATAACCTGCGAAGAGATATAAGGTCGAGCTTCTCTTCCAATTTGCGTCGTGCTCCTATTTTTTTCTACAATTGGCGGGATGGGACCTACTTGTTTAATGCTGACTCAGAACGGCATCTGCAAGGCATATGAGCTTTCACTGAGAGCTTTTCATGGCAGAAATACATTCAAAGTGCTTGCCAAACACTGCCGCGGGACGACCCCGCTTAGAAAAATTTTCTTCTAATTGAAAAAAACTTGTTTCTAAAGTTTTTTGATGTTGCTTTTTCCGGGGCATGAACCCAGTATCTTCGGTGCTGTAGGCGGAGCACGCTGATGGTCAATCAGTTGATTTTAAAACGCTGTAGTGAGTACAATAGTATTTAATTGTGAAGTCTACTGCCATAGTAGTGTTGTATATAAACAACATTTTGAGTATATTATAACGATTTGATCGATAAGAGAGGTAGAGAATTATAAGAATTTCAGGATCATTCGATGCAATAGAATATATACGACTGCGATATCACCTCAATACCGTTCATTGCCTTGGATAGGCTCCAATTTACGGACGTTCCGTATTTAGTAACGAAAATTCACTTACGGGTGCCTTTGTGCGACCAGTCAAGGTTGATCTTCAGAGCGACCACTACTTCCGTGAAAGTTTAAATTAACTATAATTACTGTAAAAGACAACGGAAAATATCAAGAAGATAGCCGATCTTTTTAAGAAGCATAACTAACAAGCCGATCTTTTTAAAAGCACACTTTTATTTCTGTGACACAGGCGGTCTAAACGCCATCTGGGATATCCGAACCAGACTCCACGCGGGTTTGGGCTTAGAATATACCCGCGGCAGTATGCTGTCGTACGAGGCGACTAAAATACAAATTGTTTTCAACGGGCTGTGCAGGCGCAACAATTTCAATGGTGATTTGATATATATCATTACCGTGGCCCAAGCTCCCAAGCCCCGTGGGGCTGCAATCCTTTATTTATATATCGATCCTCCTACGTATTTATACAACAGCCACAAAAAACTGTGTAAACCCTGTCAGCATGTCCTTGAGCCAGCTCCCTTTTATTTTGCGTTAGCTTGCGGTACGCACAGATAAGTGCGTCGCAGTTTGTTCTTTTATTTACGCTGCAACGCAATAGTCGAGATTAAGCATATGCCACGTTTACTCGGACTACTTTTCCAGTGGTGGATTTTCGGTCCAGTATACCCCCTAATATCAGCTTCACAATTGTGCTATACATAGGCAATCTAAACCATCGTGATGCTGCCCAACGATCTTTAGTACTCGGATAAGATACAGGATTAAGAAGTTCTGTCAATGTTAGCGTAAAAGACGTAAAGATGTATGAAGTTTTTGGAAGTCCCAGTCTTGGGGGTTTGATTAGGCCAACTAATGGCTTTCAGTGTCACCAACCTGACTCTGAATATAATCCATAAAATAAGGTAGTGACTCATTTGGCTGTCAATCATCAAGAGGGTAGACTGATGTTAAAATTTTTCTATCTTCTCCTTATCTATGGTTTTGTTCCATAGATCTCAAGCACAAGATACTACGCTATCTTTAGTAGTCAAAGTATATGTTCAGTTTTACCCAGCGTTCATCGTATAGCAAGCTTAACTTGAGCATATATAACAGCACTTAACTTATGTCTAACATATCAAACATCCCTCGTATTGGTGCTACCCTCACCTAAAATTGTATTTAGGTATTTGGTGTGTACAATTTGTTGGTAAGAGGTGTCACCGAACAATTACCGGCAACATTTAATGACTTCATGACTTTCAACCTTTTATACATGAACGAGTTGACTCGGCGACTCTTGAAGCGTGGGTAGTTCGCCGTGGGTTGGGTGGTTCTGACGCTAGTGGTATGAGTGAGTAGTGAATGCGTCTCGCTTTGCAATTTCGCTGCTTAGTTCGTTAGGTGCAGTAGAATGATCGCGGTTCGTTTGGTTCCCTAACTCATTTATTTGCTCCCTGCAGCTGTTTGTTATTGCTTAAGTTTCTTTTTGTAGCTTCACCGCTTTATAGTTGGCCCTTTGGTTGCCATTACCTTGGAATGCCGCACTTTTTGTTTTGGATTTGTGAAATTGAATTGTATGAATTATCAGTTTTTAAAAGTTTAGAATCTTAAATTATGGCAACTTTTAGTTTTTGTCTGAAGTTGAAGGCGCATCCTGTAAAAGTAAATGTTCGAACCCAGATGCGTATATATTTGCGGGTCGTTCTTTTTCATTCGCTCAATAGAGGAAGACGATGATACTTGTTTTGCATAGCGTTTGGTCTTTCCAACAGTAGAGTTCTTGTTCCACAGGCATATGCTCCCGAAATAGTTGGAGATTCAGATCTATTTGTGCACCAGTCGTACGAGAATCGATAGGAGCCAGGAATAGTCCAGCCTGCAAATCAAATTTTATGTATTATTGAGACTCACTGTTTTATATAGAGAACTCTTGTCATAAGCTGCTGTTGTTGTTGTCTTTTTTGGCGGAGCAGGACAGTCCTACATTTATCCGACCGATATTTTCGCAGAGAAGCTCAGAGTGATTGCCAAACGGCTGCCGAGGGGTGAACGATAACGAGAAAGCGATAAATTAGCTCAGCTAGGAAAAACAAAGCTTAGTAAGCAGGTATGTAAAGGCACACCACAAGGTGGGGTGCTCTCACCTCTGCTATGATTCATTGCTATAAATGATATCCTAGCAAAGCTCGTCACAAATGATGTATTTTCAGGTCCATTCCCTTCCGTGATGAGCTTATTCATGGAAAAAGCATTGGAAAAAGTAAGTAGGTGGACATATGGATGTGGCGTCATGCTGAATCAAACCAAAAGGGTTTGCTACTCTTTACGAGGAAGTACATACTACCCACCTTCGAACTACCAAAGATAATGGTCAGTAATTAACACTGTCGAATAGTATCAAGTATCTGGGAAAAACAGTCGATTGCCAACTCAACTGGAAAGCTTGCATCGAAGAGCGGACATGGAAAGCCTACACGGTTTTCTATGCCTATAAGTCGATGTTTGGTAAGAAAGAGAGTTGCATGCGGAATATATGATTGTATGGAAGAGTGGTGCGACAAGTGCTGATGTAAGGCTCGTTAGTGTGGTGGGAAGCTAAGAGTATTAATATTTTGCCAGCAAAGTTTGTCGTACCTACCCCACGGCTGCCTAAGACCCTATCTTAAAACTGCTCCCGATGGCCATGCACATAATATGTACGTCGGAATAAACTGCATTGAGACTCAGGAAAACTGAGTAAATTTTATAATTAAGCAGTATCCTTAGTTTACATCCGGATTGAGCTTTTAACACCAAAATATAGATCACTGATCCCGCAAACTGAAATTCAGGGGGCAGCATTAACACTATGCTTCCAATCAAGAATGATTTGCAAAAAGGTTATGGTTCCAGCTGATATCGACATTCAAACTGCCTTAATACCGTAGCGCGTTGCGATTTGGCAAGCCTCATTTGAGATCCGGGACATATTTGCCAGGTATCTATATTTTCTGACAGAGTAGCATCAATAAAACCGGTAGCTGCACCATTCACTAGTCCAAAGCTGGAAGGGGTATGCAAGCAGCTTTAAGATGCGTTCACCGACGCTCAAGAAATGTCTGTTTTTCTGGATTCCAGGTCATAGGGGAATCGAAGCAAATAAGCTGGCGCGTAGGGGAAGGAAATTGGCATCAATCAGCGTCGGAGTGGGCATAATTATAGGAGCAAATTTTTGGGCCGACCCCCAAACTTAAACCGGTCTGTACAAACGTTAAACGGATATGTATTCCGCACAGTGACCACTGCAGAAATTGTAAAAACTGCCAAAGAAACTGTTGAGCACTTTCTGTGTTAATGCCCGGCCTTAGCTACAACACGTCTGAGATCCTTTAGAAGCCCCTTTTCGGAATATCTAAGTAGATATCAGAAAAAAGTTATTAAATTATTATTATTATACTACCACCTGCTCTGGCTGGTCGTAGGACCTACTCGATACAGCATTCAGTAGGTCCATTCGTGTTTTATTACATCAAAAGGCTTCCATTAGCTATTTTGTGGGACTTGTGTCATAGCCAGTACCTGCAGTATGCGAGGAAGTAACACGCTGTAAATGTCAACGGCAGATAATTATTTGAGATGTGACAAAGGATATGGCAAGGCAATCATTCGAAAGATTTCCTGACGAACTCGACTTAGTTGTAGCGAACTTCAAGTGAGAAATGTCTCCCACTGGTAGGTTGTGAAAATAATAATTGGAAAATATTGCTTACTACTTTAAAGCATTACACAGTGAATTTGTATTAAGATAGCACTAACATTGTGCAACAGCCGGCTATGTTTTAGACCAAAAAAAAGACAAAGTTCTATCTCCGTTTTTCGAAGTTAGCCTCCAAAAAATAGATATCGGCTTTCGAAATTCTACACTTCGAAATTTTATTTATTTTTTGTTAACGAGTTCAGCAAATTAAAAAAGTAAGAACGTGGTCGTGGACCGCCTTTTTTTTTAATGAATTCCTTTGTTGATAAATTTTGTATAACAGCTGTTATAAGAGGTGAAATGTCAGACCTTCGAAAATATGAATAACCTTGTATTTCCGAATTTTCGCAACCCTATCTTAATATTGCTGTGAAGGTGATTAAATGGCATTTATCTTGATTTGAAATATCTTTAAACTTTATGAAGAAAAGTTTGGCAAATCCCCTGTTTAAGCGAAAAAATTCTTTTTTACCAAACATTTATTTTAACCAACACAATTTCCAGCTGGTAAAATTATTGAATATTAAATAAATCATAAACTTGCATTAAATGTGCTATTTTTAAATCAAAGCACTGCGTTTTTATACTTATTAGCTCTTCACAGTACTTATGTCCACTGTGCGTCCCAACAAATTATGACGATCATCTATACCACGATGTAAATGTGTGTAAAAACGACCAACTAAAACCAGTCCCTACATAAAAATGTTGTACAATTAGGTCAAATAAAGCTTGACTACACAGTAGAACTGCAGTTAAACTTGTGTGTTTGTTAAGCTAAATTTATTAAAAGATATATTAGGGCGGGTCGTTAAAAATCGCTTATTGCTCTGTGAAAATCGTATTTTAGGGATCAAAATAAGAAACTTTGCCGAAGGAACCATACCTCTAAAACGAATTCTGAGAGTTTCCTTCGGCAAAGTTTTCTTATTTTCATCCCTAGAATATGATTTTCACAGAGCAAATCGACCCGGCCTAATATACATATTACAAATGATTTTATATATTTTTTGAAACACGATTATTTTCTTAACCTACACCGTTAAGGGCCTTGGTCAACGTCAATTTCGTTTTCGTCCTCGTCCTCGTATAATCTTTCCTCGGCAATCTTTAGCCACCAACATATATCAGCTATCATGGCGTTCAGCTTTTTGACTTTGTATCGAGACTCCATAGGTATAGCTGTTTGGTGGAAGCGTTCTCCCTGTTCATCGGATTCGGTAGACAGTTGTTTCTCTAACCAGTCGATATGAGTATGCATCAAATGCACTTTTAATGACATATAAACTTGTGCTTTTGAAAACGCTTCCATTAGGTTGTTGACATACTCTCGAATCATGTTTTTAGTAATAACAACCTTTAACGCACGCCAAGAAATCGCAGTATTAGTACCAAAATAAAGGCCATTTACCACCTTCACAGCAATATTAAGATTTGTTTTATAAGGGTTGCGAACATTCTGAAATATGAGGTTTTTCATATTTTCGAACTGACGACCGGCTTTGCCCCTAGTATAAAAGCTGTTCTACTAAATTTCTCACAAACAAACAGAATTATTCAGCCCTTCAACAAGGGAAGAGAACGAACCACCACCACATTTGTACTTTTTTAATTTGCTGAACGCGTTAGCAAAAAAAATAAATAAAAATTTCGAAAAGTAGAATTCCGAACTTCGAAAGCCGATATCTACTTTTTGGAGGCTAACTTCGAAAAACGGAGATATCTACTTTGTCTACGTAAGCCTCAATCTCCTCAAAAAGTTGGTTTGGTCCAATACCCAGAAAAAAAGTTGATTTTGTTGCATAGTGTAAAGAGTGAAGTATTTTTCATAATGAAACTATTAAGTATAACAATCGACAATCTCTTATTTAACATTCCATTGCTTTGAATCTAATATTGGCCGTGTTATTTTTTACATGTATATACATCAACATTTGCGGCTAAAAAACGTTTATCAGCAATTACACATAGTAGTAGCACATGGAGAAATAGTGGAGACACACACCGTTTCGGTCATAGTGTATAACGCATGCCAAAGTTGAAAGTGTAGACAAACAATTTGTGTACCCAGCTGTACCTACACAGGGTATTATAACTTTGGTTGGATAGCGGTTGATTCTACAGGTATAAACAATCGAGATATATATAAAGTTCCATATTTCGAAAGCATCAGTATTGAAAAAAAATTTGACTAAGCCATGTCCCTCCATGCGTCCGTACGTCTGTCCATCGGTTAACACGATAACTTGAGCAAATATTGAGATATCTTCACCAAATTGAGTATACAGGCTTACCTGAACCCAGAATAGATTGGGAAATCGGACAGAAACCACGCCCACTTTTTCGTTATCGAAAAATTAGGAAAATGTGATAATTCAAAAACGAATTCTAATAAGCTAATGAAATTGGTAGGTTTTTTGGTTTTATCACGATAAAACATAAATTCCACAAAATTTTGTAATATTAGCTTGGCACCACCCACATTTAGAAGAAGAAAATTTGGAAGTTTAACAAGCCGTAAATCAAACACCGTTAAAGATATTACATTGAAATTTGGCAAAGACACTGATCTTGCCAAATTATATAGACTAGATAAAGATAATCAAAATCGGTTAAAGATCACGCCCACTTTTCCTAAAGGTCTAACCTTAACAACGTTTGCAATAACTGTATGGTATGTAACTACATTTGACTGATATTCTACCTCAGGAGTGGTATGGTTGAGCTAAAGTGCACAGCTGGGTATGTAATGTTCGGTTTCACCCGAACTTAGACTTTCTTATTTCTTAGCACTAATTTTATGCGCAACAATTTCATAGGTGTGGATAAAGCTATGCACGTAGCGGTTCATATAAAGTTTAAGTGAATATGCAAATAAATTACAAAAAAACGCCTCAACTTAATCAAATATGTACGTGTACCATATGGCCGGTACGCAATGGAATGGCCCATATATTGCAGTTGTGTACATAGTTATAAATGTATATTTTCTCGTATTGATGGCTGGCCTGCGGTATTTTACGATTACGAATTAATACGCGCTCGTCTATAAAATACTTTTTATAGTTTTTTAATTGAAGTTTTTCTCAATTAACCGCCAAGAATGACTTTATAGCTTGCCAGGAAACCATAAAATACATGACAAATTAAATAGTAGGTGAAATTTACTTTCACAAAAGCAATATAGAAAACTGAGAACAAATAGAGAATATCGTTTTTGGTGGTTGCGCAAAAAAAATTTGAAAAAATAATATCGCTTGGAAATAACTCATAAACAATAATGCAATTTTTATTTTGTTTTTCAAGGACCCACTTTCAATCCCGTGAGTTATACATATTTTATATGGATGTTGCACGGATTGGATATTTTGCTAAAATTTAATTAGAGAATTTTGCTGAGCTTTCAACCACACACAAGGCAGGGATTAAAATATTTCGCAATTTCGTCAACATCTGCTGTGATGCAGTAGTGTTGTGCTTGATAGCTATAGTGAGGGTGTCAGGTGTAAGCTCCATTGGCTAATATTGGGCTCTTCAGAGTGGAAAAGGTTGGGTTATGTTGAACCGGCCGGTCAATAAAGACCTCCAATAGACACAATTTGCTCATGATGTTACCAGAATTCGTTTGACGACCAAACGGAAGAACCCCATAAGGTCCCAGGACTTATGCTATAGGATAACTCCGCCCTTTTTGCAAATACTAGAAGTTTTCTAGGACCTAACTTAATTGAGGCCTCGAGATATTTCAACTCTGACGCCCCTAATAACTGGAGCCTTGACCTGGCGAGCGCAGAACACCAACACAGAACTTGCTCTAGGGATTCAAAGGGGTTGAGGATGCGCAATACAAAGCTTTCTAGCTTCAAAGCTTCCGCAACCCAATTGTCAACCTCACCTATGCGATCCTGTTACAAATATGAATGAATTATACACATATTTAGCAGGCGAGGCTCTGGCGACCACAAGATCCTCATGAAACTAGGGGGCGGGGCGGGATGGCATAGAAGGTTTAATGTGGTCATATTAATCGCTCCCGAGATAGTCGGACTAGTACCTTAATGGCGTTTTGTCACCGGAACGGACCGGATCTATATCCGGCAAAGGACCATCAACATTGATAACACTCCCCAAAATTTTGTATCGTTAATACAACAACAACAGCAACAACAACAGAACATGCTCAACCGTTTCTTCCTGCAGCTTGCCCTTCCTACACATGCTGTTACTGACGAGGCCTAACTTAGTATAAACATATGACGCTTCTCTCTTCAGAGATAGGGGCCACTTTTTGAGTCTAATATCTTAGCTTTTGCAAATTATCTTAGAAATTTTGCAGCCCCGCGCTTTTGTCCACAATTTTCCTGCTTGATAGATCATATGCAGCTCCTGTCTTCTTTTATTTCTCACAAACGGATTGGGATGTCTATTGTCATTTCAGCGAGCGTTGCACCATCCTTTGCCAACTCATCGACTTTTTCGTTACCTTCTATCCCCTTATGACTAAGAACCCAGTAACGATTTATGGTCCGACCTGAGAGACCACACAAAACTTTCTAGGCCATACCACCCTCCCACCCCTATATCCATCAGAAACTTGAGGTCGCCAGAGCCTCGGCAGTTAAGGAAACAGGATTTGCTACGGGTAGGTAACTTTTACAATTGGTTGGAGAGAAACTATAAATTGCGCTGGAAACCCCTTGAAATTGTTGCGCCACACAACCACTTGAATCAATTTGATAGTCGCCTCTTACGACAGGCAACAATAAAAGTTGCACTCACTTCTATTCAATGGTTTCTGAGTGATGCGAGTACAAACATACAGGCGGACAGACAGACAAAGATTTTAAAAAACTGCTGATTTGGGTTCAGGGGGCCCAATTAAGACCTATCCAATCAATATTTCTGAAATAACTTAAAGAACGGACATCGACCTGTTAGAATTTTATTACAATTACAGATAATACCCCTGAATCATATTTTGGCCGATATCTCGGAAACGGGGTAAGATATCTTTAAAACTTAAAAAATGTGTTAAGGCATTTCATTTGGTATCGAGTACAAACGTACAAACGGACAGACAGAAAAAATTGTAAAAACTGTTCATTTGGATTCAGAGTTTCAATTAGGACCTCTCCAATCAGAGTTTCTGAAATATCTTCATGTACATCCATCGGCCTGCTAGAATTTTATTATGTGTATAGAGAACTTAGTTAAATTTCAATTTATTATTCCTTTTATGAACATGAAATGGTATATTAACTTTGGCCCGATGTTTGTAACGTTCAGAAATATAGAAAATATACTTACCATTAAGTGTACCGAATTGATCAGCGCGACGAACTAAGGTGATATAGCCATGTCCGTCTGTCCGTCTGTCTGTTTGAACGCAAACTGGTCCCTCAAATTTTGAGATATCTCAATGAAATTTGGCACACGGATGTATTTTTGTATTATATTAGACATTTGTCGGATCCGGTAGGATCGGACCACTATAACGTATATCTCCCATACAACCGATCATTCAGATAAGACGATTTTGGTCATTCCTGCCGCAATTTAGAAAGTGTGAACGTGAAACTCGGTGATATATATTCTAATATATCATAGAAGATATCCTGAAAAAAATCACTTCGATCGGAGCTATATATAGTATATATCCCATACAACCGATCGTTCAGATAGAATGATTTTTAGCAATTTCTCCCTTAATTTCCAATATAAAAACGTTAAACTTGGTGATATTTATTCTAATATATCATAGAAGATTTCATGAAACAATCATTTCCATCGGAGCTATATATAATATATATCCCATACAACCGATCGTTAAGATAGAAAGATTTTTAGCCATTTCTCCCTTAATTTCCAACATAAAAACGTTAAATTTGTGATATTTATTATAATATATCATAGAAGATTTCCTGAAAAAATCACTTTGATCCGAGCTATATGTATATAGTATATACCTATCCCATACAACCGATTGTTCAGATAGAAAGATTTTTGGCCATTTCTCCCTTAGTTTCCAATATAAAAACGTGAAACTTGGTGATATATATTCTAATATATCATAGAAGATTTCCTGTAAAAATCATTTCTATCGGAGCTATATATAATATATATCCCATACAACCGATCGTTTCAGATAAGGGGGTTTTTTGCCATCTTTATTTTGTATTTATCTTAAAAATCGTTTAGGTATGTACATCTGTTCACTATATATTTCTTATCTTATACATCCGATTATTTGGAGATTACGAACGAGATAAGATTATTGTTCAGCCCCATTCATGAAAGGTATGAAGTCTTCGGCACAGCCGAAGACAGTCCCGTCCTTAATTGTAATTTTGCTTCATTTGATATACCCTATTTTATTTGGTTTTAATTTATTTTATTTTTTATTTTATTTCATCTTTGTTTATTCAAATTTTTTCTTTGTTAATATTTTATATAAATCTAACCCAGCAATAACAAATATGTTAAACTGACATAACCTTAAACGAAAAAATTTTCAAATTAACCGGAAATTCTAACAATGTGCTTGGTTTTTGTAAGCGTCTGGCAGTATTACATCCACCTCTTCGGGCACTTGCATGCACAAAAATTGTGTATATGCTCAAAAACTTTAATGTATATGTAGGTGAAATGTTTACTTTGAGTTGCTGTGTGATTGCTCATATCAAATCCATATTACGTTAAAGTGTAGTGACAACACTTACGCTAACATTCTCCCTCTCTCTCTCCTTGTTATACTTCACACCGTATCCTAATAAATGGGGATAAGCACCACTACATAAACACCGTTACCAAATTGAGAATGTGTTAGAATACACAAACGCGTAGTGAGCACTAAAGCCAAATAAATTATTTATTTATTATGATTTCAGCGCTTGTATAGTGAGCACGTGACACACTCTTTGGTGCTCTGTTTTAAGAGTGCATGTATGCATTTCCTTACGGTACGAGCATCTAAATCAAACAAAATGATTTTGACGAAGTTGTCGCTGTGCTCTCGCTAATCGTATACGTACATGGCCGGTAAGCAGGTGTTTAGATCACGCCTACCCCTGCTAATGATACGTTTATGCGTAAACATTCTCTAGTAGTCGAGACAGTATACCATATACCCCACACTACGCCTGCAATTACATTCTACATATATCTCCCATATAGCATACCACTTACAAAGACGGTGTTTACGTTACCACCTTACGCTTATATTCCGAACAAATAAAACGCCGTTTTTGTACCACTCTTACATACATACATACTTATATATATTACAGAGAGGTCGTAAATTAAGTGGAAATGTACCGAAATATATAAACAAGAATATGTACAACAATACATACATATATTGACACACACATATGTGCATGCGAAGATATGTGTGAATTAATTTCGTTTTACGACAACCCGCAAGCGAGTTTTCACATTAAAAAGGTATAGCAGCTTTTGATTTTATTATCTCAAGTTCTTGCCATTATTGTAGTCAAGTAAGTAAATCACATGTGAGAATCTTTACTAGTAAAAACTCGTTTAACAGCGACCTTCTGCCACTGTCACATTTACTAAGTTTTATGATGCTTCGAAAAGGGATGAAACAACAAATAAGTACGTGCCCGTTTAGTTTGAAAAGTTAAATGGAAAATTGCGCAACTATTAAACAAAAGTATGCTGTAATTGTTGTTGTTGCTATTTGTATACTTAAGTAGGCTTGCGGTTAGTGCAGGTATTACGATCATTTAAGCAGTCAACACAAAATTTCACAAAGCAAGCAGCATAGCATTGCTGACATACCTCGCTCCTCATGGCTTCATTGGTTTGGCGTTGCTACACCGCCTTAAAGTATGCTTCAAATATTGTGTATTAGCGAGCTACATAACGTGATTGCCTGTTCAGCTTACACGGCGTGCGGCAAAAGCTCTTGCTGTTTGTATTTATAAGTATGTATGCTTTGATTTGTATGTTTATGCACGCATAATACATACATACATTACTACAATATAATATTTATGGGCATAGAAACATACACACAAACAGTGAACTCATACAAATAAACTTTGCATTGTTCGTTTCCTGCCGATGAGCATAGTCAAAGCCATATCAGCTGTTGAGCGCCCAACCGGCTAAACTGAAAATATTAACGACTGAGATTATCATTACACAAAAACGTTCATATTATGTAAAGTTTTATGTACACAAGCAAAGACCACGTGGATATGAACGTCCTTGCCTTAGGCAATACTTTGTGGTCGAACAGATTTCATCTCCGCAAGGTGTCAATTAGCTTAATAATTTGATAAGTCTTGGAGAGATGAATTGAACAGATAAATAACTAAAAGATAAACACGCATCGTAATATTTATTTTTAATGTGTGGAGGGTAAGTACAGAGAAAGTTATTTTAGTATGAGAGGGCACGCATGAGATTTCACGTACTTTCACTCGCAGATATATATATGCATTGTGAATACCCTCACTGAGTTCTGAGGTGCACTACTTCATATAACCATTGCGAGGCAGCCCAAGGGCTATTGTCCTAGTATATGAAGGAGGATATGACATAGTGGAACTTTCTGAACAATACAAATATCATCAGAAGCAGGGTTGGCACTTAGACTCGGCAGGAAAAGCCTCAATTTGGACACCAGGGAAATTTCTTCCACAGGAAAATATGTCGCCAACGGTAGCAGGATTCACGTGGGCAAAAACTCAATGGTATATACGTTTTCCGTTGCTATGCCCCGCCGAGCAAGACCTTCGCTGAGTTCGAAGTCATGATGTACGGGAACACCATGGAAGCAAGAGGTAAACACCCGCTTTTAGTGTGTGGAGAATTCAATGCATTGTCATCTGTGTGGGAAGTAGACGAACCAACGAAAGAGGGAGAGTCCTTCTAGAAAGCCTTACTTCTTTGAGGCTAGAACTCCTAAATGAACCAGGGGTATATAGTTTCGATACAGATACCAGACGATCCGCTATAGATGTCACCTTCGCTAGCAGCGAAATACCAAGTAGAGCAAAATGGTCCATAAGCAACGTCTACACACAGTGACCATAAAGCTATTAGCGTAGAGCTGCTCGAAAATCCACGAATGGTAGCAGCAAAACATCTGCAAAGTAAGGAAAGACTTTCGATCGTATAAATAGCGAGCGCCTACAGCTGACTCTAGTAGGCCCAGGTGGCTTATCGAATAATCAATATGGATTTCGCAAATCAAGATCCAACGTAGATGCAATACAAAGAGTCGTTAATATAGGGAAGCTATGTATGGAGGCCAAAATAACACGAAGTTCTGTGCACTGATTATGTTGGACATCAAGAAGGCTTTGAACGCTGCGAACTGGACGCAGATAATGCCAGTGCTGCGATGCTTCAGCACACCAGCTTACTTACGCAGAATAATAGGTAGCAATTTTTAAGACAGATCACTTCTTTTTTAAACGGATCAAGGAGCAAAGGAGTACAACGTCACTGGAGGCATCCCACGGGGATCTGTTATCCGTCCAACGCTTTGGAATGTAATGTATGACGGGGTACTAAAGATTGATCTACCAGAAAATACGCAAATCGTGGGATATGCTGATGATATCGCAGTGGTGTAGTAGTGGCAAAGAATGAAGCCGTATGAAGAATAAAGGAATGGCTGACCAATACGGGACAGGAGTTGGCTAGCCAAAAGATAGAAATGGTATTAGTATGCTCCAAACGGTCGGCGAACGTGTTAGTCTTAAAGAGGATCACCAAATCACTTCAAAGGATTCTCTGACTCTAAGTTAACTTTCAAAGAGCACTTCAGAGCGGTGAGAGAGAAAATTACAAAAGTTAATGGACCACTTATGTATGCGAACAATGCCTAACAATAGTGGCCCAAGCGAAGCTACCCGGCAGCTATTGTCCACAGTAACCAGCTCGATAATACTATACGCAGCACCAGCGTGGTACGGATCTAAACTGACTCATCAAAAAGATATATTAGCAGCATACCGACGAGCAGCTATAAGAATAGCAAGAGCTTATCGGACGGTGGCCGACGACGTGATCCTGGTCCTAACCCGGAAAATCCCCGTGGACTTACTGGCAAGCGAAATGACCGATCTGTATTACACTAATAGGCCTCGAGTAAAGGGCGTCGGACCTGACCGTTAGTTTGGAACATAGCTCAATGGAATAAGCGGTAGCACGTGAACTGAGCTACAATCTGCAAGGCAGATGAATTCCCACGAGTAGTTTTTCATAGCAGGAATATACTCGGGAGGTTCGCCGAACCACTACCGAGGGGCGACTCCTGGTCTTGGAGCCAGGTGTGTGGCATGGCAGAGCACGCGTCACACAATGGCGGCCCTACGTCTTTGCAAACACGCTAATCTTTCAACCTACTCAGCTACTTCCTCTTGCTTTTACATCAACGACCAGTTGATGTTTCTTGCTGCGCCTGCATACATCATGGATACCCTCTTTTAATATGGCGACTTCCGACCGTCCGCTACCATATCACCGTTGAGCTGGTAGTCCACTTTACTATGGCCATTTGACTCTCCCGCACTGTAGTGTTTTTGGTTTCCATATTACTTCGTAATATTATTCGGCACCGTCCGCTCTTAAGCCGTCACGACTCTATTTGTGCGGAATGGCGCTGTCCTTCTTACACCCCATATCGCACATATGACTGTACTCGATCCTTTCCATAACTTCCATTTTTTTACAAAATGAGGGTGTGTGGAACTCTGCTTCACTCTGGATAGCCCGAGTGCTATCTCAGCCTTCGACAAAACCCAACTTATAATAACTTCTTAGGTTTATTCCAATAGATGGTGCAATGGTGGTTACTTCAGAATATTTTCTAGTTAAGCCATAAATGATCTCGTTTTCTTTCGATTGTCCACCTTTCTCCCAACAAAGAGAAATTTTAAATTATCTTAATTGTCAGTGAAAATCGTTAAATGTCTGAAGAGTCTGCTCTTCTTTTCCCTCTCGTATGTCACCTCTGGTGTATTTCCTTAATCCCTCGCAGACATTATCTAGAGTCAGCAGAAACTTTTACCAGAATTTCTTAAAAATTAGCCGCCAGCAATCTCTATGGGGACGAATGAATGTTAGATATCAGAAAGACGACAAGATTTAATATTACTCGGCCCTGACCTTCCCCACTCCTCCAATCTGGGTTTTAATCGCATCAACCGCAGAAAATACAACTTGCAAAAACTTTGACCCAATCAGCGTGCTATGGTGCCATCTTAAATGGGAGTTTTCTTTTCTTAGAGTAGAGATCTGCATTCCATAACACAATTGCGTACTCATCGCATATGTGAAAGGGCTATAACTTCCAATTTTTCACACTTAAGCCTTGGAGGTTTAGAAACCGTTGTTTATTAATAGCAGATAAACTCTCTTTGGTGTTCGTGTACGATCTGTACTCATTAATCATTGCATGAAAAGTTACGCGGTCCTGTTCTATTCTACCCCAACCAAGATGCACGAATCAAGCTAGTACCGCCTACATATTATACGTAACTAGGCGCTTTTTGGCAGTCTCTGAGATTATAGATTCGTAACAGAGCTTTTTACTCTGGCCTTACCTAAGTTGACAGCTCCTCACTCGAAGAACCACCAACCACTAGCCTAGGTATGAGCATCACATATAAGTTTCTTTCTGTTTACGTCTATGCTGTTGCCATCAAGAAATTATCGTTTCGTTCAATCTGTCCTCATCCTCTTGCCTTTCTTAACTGGGGTTTATTTCAGCTCGTCTTCCATATGTGGGATTTATTTTGTTCTCTTTTTCTAGTTTCGATGGACATTGTCTCCCTAACCTTGGGTATGTTGCATTTCGTCTTCCTTTCATTTTGTTGCTTTTATATTATTTCAGAGCTTTCAACAACGTTACACCATCTGCAATAACTGATGCAGTAATCGGCTTGGGCCGATCCGGGGCTAGTGAAACTTGTTCAACATTTACTGTTGCGAAGAAAGGTTCATGCTAAGCTGGGAGGCTCTGCGGTAGTCAAACACATACGGAGAGGCACCCCACAGGGTGGGGTACTTTCTCCATTTATATGGGTTGCCACACTTAATGAGCTCTTGGTTCTTCTTGAGAAGGACGGTTGCAGCAAGGTAGTCGCATATACTGATGACCTTGCGCTATTAGTTAGCGTGAAGTTTCCGCAGATACTATGCGATATAATGCAAACTAAGCTGAGACTGGTGGAGAACTGGACCAGTAGTAAGGTCTATCGGTAAATTCAGCCAAAACTGAACTGGTTCTGTTCACCAGGAAAATATAAGATAGCTGCATTGCAGCTGCCGGTGCTAGCGGGTATGACCCTGACGCTGAGAGACTCTGCCAAATATTTAGGAGCAATATTGGAGAGGAAACTATCCTGGAGGGAAAACGCTCAGGAGCGTGTGAAAAAAGCAATCGTGGCACTGTACAGCTGTAGGGGAGCTATTGCGCGAAGATGGGGACTATCACCGGATATTACCCTGTGGCTTTACACTGCTGTGGTTAGACCAATCCTTTTATACGGGGCAGTGGTCTGGTGGACGAGCTTAAATACTAAATCAAACCTACGGGTATTCCAGAAGTTAAAAACAGTGTTATAATCTGCGTGGGGGTGCTCTGCGCACCACTCCTGCGAAGGCGCTGGACAATATTTTTAATGTGTTGCCAATAGATTTAATGGCCAAGAAATGTGCGGCTATTTCTCCTCTGTCCATGCAGCCATCATTAGTATCTGGATTCGCCTTCGTCGGACTTTTGTACTCCGACTGTATTTTTCAATATGATGTTCGAGGTTATTATCCCGGATAGGGAATATTGGTGGAAGGAGCCGCCGGATCTGGGCTATAGGCTACAGATATATACTGACGGCTCCAAACTAGATAATAAGGTGGGTAGCTGTATCTTTGCACTTCAAATAGGGTGTAATCTATCATTTAGCATACCCGATCATTGCAGCTTCTTTTAGGCGGAGGTGGCTGCTATAAATGAGGCCGCTGATCACCTGGGGAAGGTTGCTCACGGCTATAACCAAATTTGTATTTACTACCTGTTTCTTATGGATCATTTGGGCTAATGCATGGTAAGATGATTTTCATTACTGGATTCAATTAGGAAGAGTTCGAGACTGCCTTAACTGCCGGTGTGAAGCGAAGAGCTTAATTTTATGCTTGTCTATCTCCTGTATATACTAATTTCCTTGACCATTAGTGCAGAGAATACCTTCACATCTCCGCATATTTCACAGAGATGATCTTCGCCTATTAAAAGGCTGCCTTATTCGAGCAACCCAAATTTGCTGCTAAACTGAAAATTTTCATAAAATAGCTTACACTTACGATAGACGTAATTAAGTAAGCCTCAGACAATTCCAGACATTCGTTAAAAGCCTTGCATAATGTTAGGCGTTACGTACTTCAAACAAGTGCTTTCATGCTTAACCGCGCGATTTATAAATTTTCAAAAAGTACTTAATCAAAATTTATCAAGGTTGTGTGCGTCACGATTTGTCAATATGTGTATATAAATATGTATAGCTATTCTTATATAGAAAATAGCGTGAGATGCAAAGCTTTCTTATCATTCGAGCATCCTTTGAGCAATAAGCGTTCTCATTCTCTGGTGTCATATTTATTGGTTTTTTTTGTTGGAGATTGTTATATATATACTTATGGCCTACTCCCAAAACACAGTTCACCCCTTTTGCAGTAACCGCGGGCATGCCACACACAATGCCAATCAGCTGTTTCACAGACTCCATCTACTACGCATGCGTTTTGACGGCGTGCGTATCTCACAGAGAATCTCACCACAGTTGCTCTCATAGTAGGTTTTGTATTTAGAGTTGTCCACATAATAGCGCTTTTCATCCAGCTACCAACTCAATGGACCAACTGCATCTTTAAATTTAGTCTTCGTCGCGCTGTCATCTTTAATAGTTCACATTTCGGAAGAAAAACTTTAGAGTAACAAGAAAAAAAAACAAAGCTTGGTGCAACAACAAACTTACTTAAGTGCTGCAGTGTGCATGTGTGTGTGTATTTCTTTGTGCAAGTATGTGTGTGTGTAAACGCGCGAACACATGTGCATATGAGATATATGTAAAACATACAAAAATGTTGATATCAACAAAAACTTGAGTGATTGTTGTTGCATAAAACAACTAAATACAATTTTTGTATTTTGGCTTCTGAGAACGAGAAATGTGTTTCATGGTGAAGATATTCATACATTACATAAAAAAAGCGGATGTTCAACAGTAAATTCAATTAACAAAAATAAAAGCTTCTGAATAAAATAGAGATCCTGAAAAAAAGTAAATACATAAAATAACATTAGTGTGTCCGGTATTTCATAGGTAGCTTTTTTATGCTCCTGTCAAAATTACCGTTTTTTTTTAAAGAATTCACGAAATAAGTGCTTCTACTTTTAAATAAAATAAAATAAACATAAGAAAATGCTAAGAAATATTTCTATAAAGTGGTATTAAAACTTCAATGTAAAGCAAAAACAAAAAAAATTTACTGTTTGGTAAAATGTGTTAGTTTTAACAGTGCATATGTATAATATACGGCCAAACAAAATTTAAAAAGTACCGACCGAGAAATAAGCTAATAACTTTCACAAGATCTTTGGTTCACTGAATCTTAATGCCAAACCAGATTTTTAAATTCGGTTATTATTTTCAGAATTTTCTAACACAAAATTACGTTTTTCGGCTGCTTCAACGCAAACTACACCGAAAGAAATGAAGCAAGTAAAATCAACCAATCGGGTTTGTTATTCTATTCAGTTAATTTGGTAGCGTTATGCTTGATTCAACGTAGTTTTTTGTCCAGAGGAAAAACTTACATAGTCATTTCAACAGAAGACAAACTATTGATTTCAGGTTAACAATATTCTGTAAATGTTACAGATTTTCAATCAATCTAACTGGTTTGAGTTTTTTGTAAAGAGAACAATTTTTTTATTCATTTCAACAGCAGACAAACCTCGATCTCATGCTAACAATATTTTGTAAAAATTACAATCCTACTGATTTTTCTCAAGTTAACAATATTCCGCAAAATTACAGATTTTCAATCAATATAACTGGTTGTTAGACTTTTTTCTTCAAGAGAACGAATTTGTATACTCATTTCCACCGAAGGCAAACTATTAGTCTCATGCTAACAATATTCTGTAAAAATTACAGATTTCCAGCCAATCTAACTGATTTCTCTTAAATTAATGTTCGAGTTTTTTGTCAAGAGAACAATTCTGTTTGTTCATTTCAATAGAAGGCAAACTTTTCTACATGCAGTTATTATGTGATAAAAGCCCTAAAAGTATACTTCAAATCTTTAAAAAATGTTGTTTGGAGAAAATATCTGAAACCTAAAACAGTTTAAAGAACAAAATTCCTAATCGCAAAGCGAGCCCTCCAAAACAAAGACATGTATTTTCAAGTAAAATATTTGAACTTTCGAATTTTTTATGTTGTTTTCATAAAATTTAGTTTTTGTGTGGGGAAAGCGTAGTGAATATACCGGAAAATCGTGTGTTTAGCACTTCAGGCACAAATATCTCAAAAACCAGAATCATTTTAAAAATTTTCGCGCCGGATTCAGATTCAACGTACCAAAGTCCTTTAGAAAGTATTGTCTCATATCTGGATGTAAAAATTTTCAGCATATTTTATTGCGCTCAAATTAGAAGGGACTGTGAGCAGCCTAATTTGGTGTTGAATTTTTTAAATATTATTTCACTAAAAAAAGTAAAGTGCCAACGTATCAGAATATTATTTTTTTTAAAGTGAATAGGCACAGTTTTTTTCATAAACTTTCGAAAAATGTGATATGTACCCTGTCTTTTTGATAAATATTTAGTCCCTCAAGTTTCTATTTACAAACGAAAATTTACGATAATTATTATCATTTTTTCAAAGTTCCATTAGTTTTTGCAACTTTTTATGATTTTGTATATTTTTTGCGTTACGGAACTTGTATTTAAATTTTTGTTATATTGCTGTCCATTTATTCCCCTATAAAATGCAGGACACTTTGTGGTGTAAGGTGAATGTGTATATCTTTTGAGCTATCGAACTGTAACGGAATCCGGCACTGAGCATGAACAGAGCATAGAGCAGAGTCGTAGCACAATGTTATATTAGCTCCAACAACAAAAACAAAAGAAAAGAAAAAAAAACCAAAAGCAATAATTTTTTTCGCTATCGCTCCACTACAAACAGCATTTCGTTCAGAGTTTTTATTTTGTTATTTTCTCCGCTCTAAAACACGAACGTAGCTCATAGCAGAGCCTAAAAAACGCGATCACATTTTTATGATACGGCTCTGTTCTATGCTTTGTTCGTATTTACAGCCGGATTGATAGAAGTTATCCGTCTTCCATGAATAAATTTCGATAAATTCCTCCTATCGTATTAAGGAAATGAGAAAACTGTATCACCGAAATTTCTTTTCTACAAAAATATTTATTTTTACCACAAGGGCTTAAAATATGTGTGAAACCGCTCCTTTTTGTCCTTGATAAAAATACTTCAATATAGGGGGAACAAAGTTTAATTGTTTAAATCACAGCAATTTTGCACATCTTCCGGTTTATTCGCTAACAATGTAACTACAGATACATGGTTAAACGAATAAACTGGATGATATTGTAACGGATATAGGGAACCTCTGTTTATTTTATACCTTCTACTAACGTTCGTATCGCTAAATTGTTGAATAAATAACTCCAATATTCAATAATGCAAAATGGTCTTTATTAGACTACTTTGAAAGTACTTCACAATAACACTTATACTTCGCAACCAATAGCGTGCTTAAATCAAAACTGATCCAGATTACTCAGCTTTCGCTGCTTTTATGCTCTGTGCCCAAATGTCTAGACGTTTCTTCTGCTAGAATTTTCTACTTGGTTACCAGCTATAACTTACCAGCTATAACCTACAGATGCACGTTTATAGCCTCTCGCATAGCCATATGCGCGTGTATATGTGAGTAATACTTCCAACGATGATTGCATACTTTGTGAGTATCTCAGATATATGCATGTCAATTTGTAGTTTATAATCTCCCGCATAGCCATATGCGTGCGCATATGTGAGAACTACTTCGCTGATGATTGCATACTTTTGTGAGTATCTCTCCGCTCCTTGTATGTACATGTGTGTATACATAATGATTGATTTGTTTATGTATATACAAGTGACTGCTTAGTATCGGCTTAGAGATGATAGTATCCCTTAGTGTTGCTAATATTCGTCACAATATGAAGAACATCACCCGCTGAAAAGACAATATACGTCGCAATTCCTTTTGAGAAATTAAAAGAAGACAGGAGCTGCATTGATTCAGCAAGCAGGAAAGGCCCCCGAACACTGCCTTCTTCACAAACTTCTAGTATTTGCCAAGACAACGGAGTTATTCTATAACATAAGTCTTGGTATCTGATTCGGGTTCTTCCGTTTGGTCGTCAATCAAATTTTGGTGACGCTATGGATATAATCGGTCTATGTGATGTCTTTACTGACCGGCCAATTCATTCTAACCTAATTCAGTGAGATCGTTTGTTGTAAGAAAGTCGTGAAATACTTTTTATTTATTTTTAGTTAATATATTTATTGGAAAAAATATATGATAATAATAATCCAATACACGCTAACATATTTCTGCTGTATGTGTGTTTGTGACTGAACTCGTCCTAATGACAGGACCGATATTGATGAAATTTTGTAAGTGCGTTCAAAAGGATTAGATGATGTTTTTAGATTTACAATTTGGTTCAGAAAAGTGTACCAGGGCAGCTCTGTTATATAAAATTTAAAAGTCCGATTGTACCAAATCGTATTTACGGGACTATTTGCTTGAGATTTGATGAAGGGTTACCTCTTTTCTTAATATTTGAGAAGTTGTTTCTCCTGGCAACGGGCCAGTGGCCTGCCTATTCGAAAAAATTCTATTCATGGAGCGGTTTTCTTAAAATTTTGTACAGGGTTTCCTCTTTAAAAGCTTAATTTTTAAGGCATTTTCTCTCGAAAGTGGACCAGCGGCCAATCTATTTAAAATTTCGGCATAGGAGTGGAAGTGGAGTGAAAGTGGGATTGGGAATGGGGAGTGAGAGTAGGACTGGGTTTTGGGAGGAAAATAGCCAAACTCGCTTTTATCTACACAGTGCAAACGGGAACTGACAGAGAGAGAGAATACAGAGGTAAGGGGAAGAAAAGTATGAGAAGCTGGAGGGAAGTCGGAAAAATCGACGATAGATAAATAGTTCGAGTTAGACTGGATCAGGAGCAAAATTGGAAGAGTTAAAAGGAAAGCGAAATATTGTAAGGAAGAATGAACGTGATAGACAATTGGGGTGAAATGACGCCGAAAGGGTAACTAGAAAATGCAGAGGTGAGGAATAAGATCGGAGAGAATTAGACAGAGGAGAGAGCTGTAGACCGATAGAAAAATCTAAAACATGGCTGTCATACGGCGGCTGGAGTATTTGTGTTTTTCTTCACGTTTTTAGGCATATTCTTGAATTGCTTAAAATAACATTCTGATAGCCAAAGTGTCATCAGTTAAGTCTTTAAGATCTGATTTGTTGAAGCACCGTTGCCGTAAAACCTCTGCCGTTTTATGCTTTTACACTAGCCACCTCGCTCTACTCAATAAGCCTACTTCTAGCGCTTCGTTTACATACATAAATGTTGAGCCTTGGGACCGTATATTGTCAATCTAGAGTTTTCGTCTTACAAATCTACCAGATTCTCGCAATTTCATGATATTGTTCCAAATTGTCAGATATCTCACTGACGTTAGCAGTGTCTTTCCATATTCCTTACTTGTGAAGAATGTAATACTCTGAAGATTCAGCCATTGAGTTCCGTTTCTATAACTTTTCCATTCTTCTCAGGGAAAGCAAATAAACCCTCTTACAAAGGAAATACAGACCGCAGGCGTTATTTTCCTCCACAGTGCTGCAGATAAGTCAAGAAGCAACACGTAAATTATGAAGGGGAGGATTTTTTCAAACGCGACTACATTGTGTAATATTGACACTCCACCTGTGTTGTTATAGTGATAAGGACACTCCCCGAACGCCTTGGGGAGTGTATCGTTGTTGTTATTTCCTTGTGGATACAGATCCGGTACGTTCCGTAACAAGCACTATTAAGGTACCCGATCATCTCGTAAACGATTTGCTATGACCACATGAAAACTAGGCCATAACGCCTCCCACCCACTAGACCTGATGTGGAATTTGGGGTCGCAGAGCCTCGGCTGTTAGAAACAGGATTCAGGATTCGCGGGGTATATTCTGAAGCCTCCTTGGCTGCAAAAACTCAAATGAGAATAAGAAAGTGGAAAATAAAATCAAACTCGCAAATACCCCACATCCTAATATGCGAGCTATATCAATACTATCACTAGACAAAGGACATATTTGTTTTGACTGTCTATAAGTCAGTTAGTTGACGTGACAGTGATGCAGGCATTTACCCTGTAAAATAATGATTACTTAATTGTATGTGGCAAATTTCGTATTTGCTTTGAAGCATTGTCTACTGACATCACGCGGCATAGTGATTAAGGCACACAAAACAAAAAAACAGCAACAACATAAAAGAGAGAGCACAAAAAACCAACAAAATGTTCAACAACAAACATGATAACGCAACGCCCTCATCTACAACACACATTTTAACGGCAAATTAAGAATCTTTTTACATACCAAAAGTCATACGCGGAAAGGCACACAAGACTGGAGTATGCTTTGATATCAGTGCTTGAACGGCAACGAAAACGGAAGTGAGAAAAGTTAGTGCAAAAGTTGATCAGTCTGTCAGTTAGATATAAAAGCAAACAAACATATTAATATACAATTCTATGCGTGAGTGTAAGTGTGCATGAAATGTACCGGAGAAAGTAAGCAGCGCAAAGCAAAATAGCACGTGCGTGTTGAGTCGAGTATATATTTGAGTACATACATACTCATGTACATATATGCAATACGCATTAATATATTTGTAATAATGTGCACTCAAAGTTAATTGGCGGCAAATGTTGATGATGATGTTGACAACAATAACAACAACAACAATGCTACTACTACAACTACAACGTGCATACGAATAACTCGGTCAGTCGGTCGCGTGTTTGAGTCACATGTTACTGCATAATTAATGATGAAAACAAACTGCAAAAACAAATACAAATATCTATAAAAACATAACACAAATACATGCACATACAAACTAAGGGCATATTTACGTACGCACCACACCACACATATATAAACAGGTTATATTCACATTATTTGCTGCCTGCCTGCTGATACCCGCAGGGCGTTCAAAGCACGGCACACTCGTCACGTGGATGCCTGCAGAAGCAGGTTACATACACTTGTGTGTGAGTGTTTGTATGTTGTGTAGTTTTGCTTTTGAGTCGGTATTTCCAGCTGAGTCGTGCTTGCGCATATTAATATTAGATGTACTTTAAGTGCAACATATAAACAAACAAACTTATACATACACATACATATATGAAACTGTCTATGTAAATACCTGGCTATGTGTTTCTTTCGTACATTTCAGCTCATTCATCGATCTTTGTTTTGTTCGCTCACTTCGCAAAATACATTACATATAGACATGTACAAACATTAATAAAAGAAAAGCACAAAATTTTGTAATAAGTAATATGTCATTATGGAATGTGCAAAAAGCTCAATATAAAATGCCACATAGTAATATGCTCTTCGAAAAAGTCAAGCAATGTGTGTTGTGTGGTTTGTGTGTGTGTGTATAAATGCAATATTATACTTTTCGAATGAATAAATATACGTTTCAATGCAAATCGAGCTAAGCAACAGACGACATTTTTAAACGAATGCTTTATTGCACTGCATAGAAATTCGATAGCTATATCTTTCAAGCATAATATACAGCTGATGCTGTCTCTCAGACGTATGCGAGTGCTAAATGTTGTCTCATTGCAGGAA
>JARSSU010021325.1:0-36298 GCA_029619165.1 Eurosta solidaginis
ACAAATGGTTTGTTAAAGAGAAGCAAATGCAAATTCCAACTTGATGCGGATACGGCAAGTGTCTCCGCTTTTTGCTAGTTTTGGTAGTCAAATGAACAAAAAAAGTTGTTGCGACAGCTTTGTACGAAAGTACCTATGTTGCGGCATTTGCAAGGCAGATCATTTTTCACTGAGATCTTTTCATGGCAGAAATACACTCGGAGTGCTTGCCGAACAGTGCCGAGGGGCGACCCCATTAGAAAAGTGTCTTCTAATTGAAAAAACTTTATTTCTAAAATTTGTATGTTGCTTTGCCCGGGGTGTGAACCAGGGTCTTCGGTGTGGTAGGCGGAGCACGCTACCATCACTCCACGCGGCCGCCATATACATACGTAATATGTGCATACAAATAGTACACAGCATACATAAGTACAAAGTAGAGAGCGCAGTGAGCGTAAAATTCTCTTTGAAATTTGCTCATGTATTGACTGTTGATCGCTGTTGAAATGACCAGTGAGATCAGTTGTGTTAACAAAAAAAAATCAGTTAGATTGATTAGGAATCTGTAAATTTTACAGAATTTTGTTAACTTAAGAGCGACAATTTCTCTTCTATGAATGACTAAATAATTTGTTCGCTTGACAAAGAACTCGGTCGAATTAACTATAATTCGATCATTTCACCGAATCTCCGTTAAGTCAAGAACAACAACCGATTTGTTGATTTTACTAGCACCATTTCTTTCAGTGTAAGTATGCTTTTCTTAATTAACATCGTTACTCTAATTACAATTCGCGTGTAATTGGATTAGCAATGTTGAAGCAAACTTTTTAGATATGATAATTAAATTTTAAGCTTTGATTGGTACAAATTAAAATAACTTTTTAACTGAGTCCAATCAGTGAGTAAAAAAAAAGGAAAAGAGGAAAAACTTTTGCACGCACTTTTGTATGACACAATTTTTTATGGGTTGTTTATTATGAGCAATTTGTTTAGACTCAGTCTTCTGATAATTTTTTAGTTCTTGGAAGTTTTAATTGCATTTGCAGAGACTGTTATATAAATTTTGGAAAAAATTGAAAAGGGCGTAGGTCTATAAAATGTTGCAAACTTTTAGGATGGGAATCACGTATGTCGTTTCTTTAGGGTGCTATACATTGAAAAATCATTGTGAAGCCACAGACCCTCCGCTTGGTGGTGAGCTACATGTGCGAAGGCTATAGGCCCGGGTACATTAGGCCAAAATTACCTGTTTAAAGGTTTGCTGAAGGAGTTTATCGACAGCGTTTGAATCCCATGACGTGCAGCTGCAAGCGGGCGTCTGATCATGCGGCGCGCTATGCAAATGTATATTCTAAATCATTTTCCGCATATCGAGTTGAGCGCTCGGCTAGGGATCCGAAGTCATTCACACCCGGAATGTCCGATTGTTCTGCCCTAAAAATTGGTGTGTTCTTGATTGAAAAATTGGGGTGTTTCTTGAGGAAAAATGAGCATTAAAATTTTTATGTTTACTGGAAAGAGCACCAAAGCTCTGAGTCAATAAAGTTGTTTCAGTGGCAGGTTTTTATTTTATGCAAGCTGAAATAAAAAATGCCTTAAGCACCATATTTACTACCGATTAAATGCTTTAAAGCCATTAAGTTATTCTCCCGTTTGAGACCCAGAGCGAAAATCGTGACTGACGGTAGAATTTCGTGTCGTGCTGTGATCTCTCTCAATCGATGCGATCTAGCATTTTTCCTACGCACTGTATATGCCTGAGTATAAGATGCATACTCTTAGGCAACTACTTATTTTGTTTTCCTCAAATAGTAATATCGGTAAAGTCTGATCAGTCTTTCATGGCAACACTCTCAAATCTATTTTAATCGCATATCCTAGTAACGCACCTTTGAATTCATTCAGTCTATGCGAGGTCCTCACGGACCTACCAGTGCAACCTAACTCTGGTAAAGCAATTTTAATTATAACTATAACATGCTTTTAGGCGCATGCGTTTTTCACTCTGTAATTTTTGGATAGGTTTTATGTATAATAATAACCTTTCTGGGGTTCAGTTAACTATTTAAGCAAACCGGCGAAAGCGCTCTTATTCGCAAATCCGTAACTTTTTATGCGAGCGAAATCCATGCGTGCATTGAGGCATATATATGAAAATGTTATTTTTTGGGGTGGTCTTTTTGTGACTGCATTCTAGATTTAACAATTTTCCAAATCCCAAAGCAAATTACATCACATCAGTTTGCTTTATATTAAATTGCATACATTAAGGCAGTCTTCTGATTAATGCACACTTTGTTTCAGATAATTTACACTTAGGGAATAACTTTTTTAAATTTTCTTGAAAATAAACTTACTCTTGGATTTGCTGGGTAGACGCATCGCCCGTCTCATGGTCTCAGCATTTTAATAAGTGTACTCTGTTGTTTGTGTATTACCAAACTTCACTTCTAAGAACATATTTTTACAAAAACAGGATCCGTGGACACAAAGAGCAACAGAACAATGTAGTATAGCAAATAAAATGTAGTGCGACAAAGTGGCGTGAAAAATGACTGATCAAGATATCTATACTAGGCACAACAAAACGACAACTGGGCTATACGGCATAAATGACACACCACCCGCACACGATGCGAAAAATACAGAAGATGACAACGGCGCTCTCGCACAGTACCTTACAAAGATGAACCATTCATACAGCGGATTTTGACCGCACACACTATTAGGATTTTCATAGCACACAGAGAAAAACACGTCTAACTTTGGAGAGCTTAAGAATACAACCACAAAAAATACACCAGGTTATGATATTTCAAAGCACGCCCGAACACGATCTAACATATAAGCACACACTCTATACGCAGTCAGTCGGTACCAAGAGCAAAGCAAAACAAGCGCAAATCATGTGCTACTGATTCAATATGTAAATATGTATGGTGTTTTAAACTGTGATATTACAATTAGTTAAACAATCAATGTAAGTAACAATTGTCCAGATAGATTTTCATGTTTATTGTTGGATAAAGTCAGTTAAGTTTATAGTATTTGCTATATTTTCAAATAAAAACAGCTTTCTGATGATGACGCAGTAAGCGTCGCAGAACGCGTCAAAGATACAAAACAACACATTTAGTACACTTATTAAAACGAACCATAAAAGCTCTGGCCAGACAAACCAGCATAGTATTTCCAACATTGGTCTAAATAAAATAGTAACTTACTCTTGTCCACACATACCCTTGGCATACTTTGCGCATTGTCTACCTCTTTTTAGAATCAACAGCTATAATCATAAAAAGCGTTAGTTAATTACAAAAACTACTTTTCATTTTGACCACTAAGCGAAAATTAACATTTTTCCAGTGTTTTGCATTCTACTGAATTTTACCAAGTGTACTTGTCATAAACTCCAATTAACCCACCCAGTGAGTCTACTTTGCGGCGCCATTTCTTTACATCCCATTGAAGTAAATATTTTACATGGACTCAACTCAATACTTGGGTATAAATTAACCTTGAAATGCAACTTTTGACTCTATAAATAAGACGCCATTTACTTGGCAACAAATTTTTACAACACACACCCCTCCTAAACTGTTTTGTATTTGTTTTAGATTTTATTTCTATTTTAATGTAAATAAGTACTGCTCCTAAAAGTATATTAACATTTATAAAGCATAGTTACTCGGCACAACCAGCTGTGGCTTTTGCACTCAGATATCGTAAATTTTCCACATGCCAATGTTATGGTCATAATCTAAACGGGCCAACAAAATACCGTAAGGGCTAATTGAATAAAAAGCACGACAGAATTTTTAATGAATTTCGTCCATTACTTGAATTATGTATGCACTACTACAAGCGAAGTTTGTAAATGTATATGTGTATGGGCATGAAAATAGAAAATATAAATATTTGTGTAGCTCATTTTCCCTCATAGTAGTTTGCCCTTCAACAGGCCATACTTACAGTAGCGAATAGAAAAATAACCGGAGCAGTCTTTAATTTTTAAAATTTCTTCTATAAAAATTTGTAATTTGTTTGTAATTGAAACTACGCAAACTCAAACTCGAAAATGTTCTCGAAGGTATTCGAAAATTCAAGAAAATTGTCCGAAAGTTTCGAACTACTTATTTGGAGTTCTCTGAATATTTTTGAGTAAGCAATTTTGTTGTTTTTGTCTCCATATGAAAAAAAACACCCTTCGAAAAAAACATAACTGCATACTCAAAAGATGCGAGAAACTCCAAATAACAATTTCGAAGGTTTTTTTTTCAAAATTTTCGATCTTTTTCAAAAACGTTGTTGAGATTGGTATGCATAGTTTCAGTTACAAATTTTATAGAAGTTGTTTCTTAAAATATTGAAAATTGAAGAAGAAAAATTTTATTGATGACATTAATAAAAAATAGCCACTGATAATTTTCTGTTCACAGCTGTTATGTACATATACTACTAGAGATATACGCCGCCGACAAACGCCGCCGCCGATTAATTGGTTTCGCACGCGCGCCGCCGAATGTCAAAAATATCGGCGCGGCGGCGGCGGCGTCCGCCGCGGTGCTATATTTCGCTAGTTTAAGACTGTTTAGGCCATTTATTATCATGTCGCAAATTGGTCGGATATGGTCGAAAGTGGCATCAACGGACTGCGCATCACTGCCAGTTATAAGAAACTAATGCGAAATTCAACTCTTCTAACTTTCAAAAGTTATTTAAAACAAGTAAGGAAGGCTAAGTTCGGGTGTAACCGAACATTACATACTCAGTTGAGAGCTGTGGAGACAAAGTAAGGGAAATCACCATGTTGTAAAAGGAACATAGGGTAACCCTGGAATGTGTTTGTATGACATGTGTATCAAATGGAAGGTCTAAAGAGTATTTTAAGAGAGTGGCCACTGATGGACGCCATTTAGGGATATCGCCATAAAGGTGGACCAGCCTGACTCGAGAATTTGTTTGTACGATATGGGTATCAAATGAAAAGGTATTAATGAGTATTTAAAAGGGCGTGAGCCTTAGTTCTATAGATGGACGCCTTTTCGAGATATCGCCTATAAGATGGACCAGGAGTGACTCTAGAATTTGTTTGTACGATATGAGTATCAAATGAAAGGTGTTAATGAGTATTTTAAAGGGAGTGGGCCTTAGTTCTATAGGTGGACGCCTTTTCGGAATATCGTTATAAAAGTGGACCTGGGTTGACTCTAGAATGCGTTTGTACAATATGGGTGTCAAACGAAAAGTGTAATAAGTTTTTTAAAAGGGAGTGGCTTTGTTCTATGGGTGGACGCCTTTTCGGGATATCGCCATAAACGTGGACCAGGGGTGACTCTAGAATGCGTTTGTACAATATGGGTATCAAATGAAAGGTGCTAATGAGTATTTTAAAGGTGTGGGCCTTAGTTCTATAGGTGGACGCCTTTTCGAGATATCGCCATAAAGGTGGACCAGGGGTGACTCTAGAATTTGTTTGTACGATATGGGTATCAAATGAAAGGTGTTAATACTATTTTAAAAGGGTGTGGTCTTAGTTCTATAGGTGGACGCCTTTTCGAGATATCGCCATAAAGGTGACCAGGGGTGACTCTAGAATTTGTTTGTACGATATGGGTATCAAATGAAAGGTGTTAATGAGTATTTTAAAAGGGAGTGGGCCTTAGTTCTATAGGTGGATGCCTTTTCGAGATATGCGCCATAAAGGTGGGCAGGGGTGACTCTAGAACTTTTGTGTACGATATGGGTATCAAATGAAAGGTGTAATGAGTATTTTAAAAGGGTGTGGGCCTTAGTTCTATAGGTGGACGCCTTTTCGAGATATCGCCATAAAGGTGGACCCAGGGGTGACTCTAGAATTTGTTTGACGATATGGGTATCAAATGAAAGGTGTTATTGATTATTTTAAAAGGGCGTGGGCCTTAGTTCTATAGGTGGATGCCTTTTCGAGATATCGCCATAAAGGTGGGCCAGGGGTGACTCTAGACTTTTGTGTACGATATGGGTATCAAATGAAAGGTGTTAATGAGTATTTTAAAGGGAGTGGGCCTTAGTTCTATAGGTGGATGCCTTTCGAGATATCGCCATAAAGGTGGGCCAGGGGTGACTCTAGAATTTTTTTGTACGATATGGGTATCAAATGAAAGGTGTTAATGAGTATTTTTAAAAGGCGTGGGCCTTAGTTCTATAGGTGGACGCCTTTTCGAGATATCGACATAAAGGTGGACCCAGGGGTGACTCTAGAATTTGTTGTACGATATGGGTATCAAATGAAAGGTGTTAATGAGTATTTTAAAAAGGAGTGGGCCTTAGTTCTATATGTGAACGCCTTTTCGAGATATCGCCATAAACGTGGACCAGGGTGACTCTAGAATGTGTTTGTACGATATGGGTATCAAATTAAAGGTATTAATGAGGGTATTAAAAGGGAGTGGCCCTTAGTTGTATATGTGAAGGCGTTTTCGAGATATCTACCAAAATGTGGACCAGGTGATCCAGAACATCATCTGTCGGGTACCGCTGGTTTATTTATATATGTAATACCACGTACAGTATTCCTTCCAAGATTCCAAGGGCTTTTGATTTCGCCCTGCAAAACTTTTTCATTTTCTTCTACTTAATATGGTAGGTGTCACACCCATTTTACAAAGTTTTTCTAAAGTTATATTTTGCGTCAATAACCAATCCATTACCATTTTCATCCCTTTTTTCGTATTTGGTATAGAATTATGGCATTTTTTATTTTTCGTAATTTTCGATATCGATAAAGTGGCGTGGTTATAGTCGGATTTCGGCCATTTTTTATACCAAGATAAAGTGAGTTCAGATAAGTACGTGGGCTAAGTTTAGTAAAGATATATCGTTTTTGCTCAAGTTATGTGTTAACGGCCGAGCGGAAGGACAGACGGTGGACTGTGTATAAAAACTGGGCGTGGCTTCCACCGATTTCGCCCTTTTTCACAGAAAACAGTTATCGTCCTAGAAGCTAAGCCTCTACCAAATTTCACAAGGATTGGTTAATTTTATCGACTTATGGCATTACAAGCATCCTAGACAAATTATATGAAAAAGGGCGAGCCACGCCCATTTGAAATTTTCTTTTATTTTTGTATTGTTTTGCACAACATTATTACTGGAGTTGAATGTTGGCATAATTTACTTATATGCTGTAAAGATATTAACTTTTCTTTTAAAATTTGAATTTAAACAAAAATTTTTTTAAAAAGTGGGCGTTGTCGTTCTCCGATTTTGCTAATTTTTATTAAGCAGACATAAAGTAATAAGAGTAACGTTCCTACCAAATTTCATCATGATATCTTCAACGACTGCCAAATTACAGCTTGCAAAACTTCTAAATTACCTTCATTTAAAAGTGGGCGGTGCCACGCCCATTGTCCAAAATTTTACTAGTTTTCTATTCTGCGACATAAGCTCAACTCATCTACCAAGTTTCATCGCTTAATGCGTATTTGGTAATGAATTATCGGACTTTTTCGGTTTTTCGAAATTTTCGATATCGAAAAAGTGGGCGTGGTTATTGTCCGATATCGTTCATTTTAAATAGCGATCTGAGATGAGTGCCCAGGAACCTACGTACCAAATTTCATAAAGATACCTCAAAATTTACTCAAGTTATCGTCTTAACGGACAGACGGACGGACGGACGGACGGACATGGCTCAATCGAATTTTTTTTCGATACTGATGATTTTGATATATGGAAGTCTATATCTATCTCGATTCCTTTATACCTGTACAACCAACCGTTATGCAATCAAAGTTAATATACTCTGTGAGCTCTGCTCAACTGAGTATAAAAACAGGCCCTTTCAATGCTAGCTTAACACGGACTTATTAAAACAATACACTAAAAGAAGAGTTATATTATAAATTTATATGCTCACTTTGGATATTTTTTTTTAAAAAATTAATAATGAACAATCAATTCAAATAAAATTACCCAAGGCGAACATGTTTCCAAATTGTCCTCAAGTTGTTAAAAAAAAAGCAAATTACCCAAAAAAGGTGTCGATATTTGCTAGGTTCAAGGGGCATAAACACTCCTTTGAAATGATTCTTACCTCATACTTAGTTGAGGATTTATGTACGTATGAGAAGGGTTTGAAAAATCACTTGGGTTTACATTCAAACATCTGTTGTTCATTTGCGAAACTATACAATAACAATACAAATGTTAATTTTGATTTTCACACTTCATCCTTCAACACCCAAGTCTCCCGGTTTGACATTTCCTAAAGTTGGCGGCCCTATCCAAAACTATTTCATTGGAGTGAATCACATTGATTATAGCTTCTAAACCAAGTTTAAATATCACCTACACGTTACGGCTCCTTTTTAAAATGTGAATGCGTAGGCACATATATCTACCAGGTGAGGCTTTGTCCTTTGCAAGAACATTCAATGTGGTGAAGCAAAAGCTTCCCCAAGACAGTCGAACTAATGACCGTGTGTGATACTACCCTAACGTAGTGGTCATCCATAATGAGCTCTTATATCATAAGGCCGGAAAACAGCAGTTAACACTTAAAATCGGTCGACTTTCATTTCAAAATATCGTTTTGATTTAACGAAGAATATTGAAATCAATGTTGTGAACACAAACGTCTGCAAACTTTGGTCTAAATTTTAGAAATTTTATCCAGGGTCCTTGTAATTGTAGATACGCCGAGGATTATACGATTTTCACCCATTACGCAATGACATCCACTTATGATTTCGAGGGCGGCATCCTTGACCGGATAGTCACTCCCTAACGTTTCAAGGTGTTTCTCTGGTGTAGATCTTCGGAGCTACACCTAGAGCTTCTAGGAAAGTGACGTCGACAAAGGTATGAGTTCGAAGTCGCAGCCCTATAGCTTCTGTGTTGGCATATGGTGTGAGGGTCAGGAGGCGTGGTAGCGACTGGTGGTCGGGATTGCTACTGTTCGCAATTCGGGAATTGTAGCTCTTAAAAACAGCAGAAAAAAATGGAGGCGCTCTGTGCCACGAGAGTCATGAGTATTAATAGACCATTAATAGCAACCGTAAGTCGCCTTTGTGCGTGACCGCCAAGGAGCCACAAATGATTTAGAGAAATTGTGTTCGCGACGATTATTAGGAGTTAACACTAGGTGAAACTACGCTTTGCACGAGATATTCAGACAAAAGTGTGACTATTTTATCTATATCTATTTCTTTTCTGCAGACGCAGCAGTACCAATTTCAAAGACCGGGGTTAGGTTAGAAGCCTCTTTGGAGTAAGTGAACGAGAGACAATCCCTCCACACGGAGTTACTCTTGGACATTTTTGAATGGTCTGCGAGATCTTGAGGCAAAAACCACGGATCTTTCGAAATGGCCAACACGTTGATTTCCCTAAATACATACAAACAAAACCTTTCCAAAATATTATTTTTTTAAATAGAAAAATCAAGCTTTTTAAAATAAGAACACCGGCGGACGCCGGCGCCGTCGGTATATAATAAAACCTACGCCGCCGCCGCCGATAAAGTGATCGGCGTAAACCACTAATACATACATATATATACATATATGCATGTGCATACGATTGTTTCTCTCTACAAATTTGTGCTGAAAATCTGCTGAATTTCTATTTCAAATATTATTCACTTTTGTTTTTTTCTTTGTTTTACCGGTATGTGTGTAGATCCTGTGATAGTTATTCGGTGAGCCCTACCCTCATTTGCTATTCATTCATGGCATACCATAAAATCCAGCAGGCTTGTATATTCTTAAATGCCTGTAAATGAATCATAAAGAACTTGGTGCCATTTTCAAATGTTTTTTGTTTATTATAAGCTCGTTGAGCTAATAAATGATTAAAAAAAAGTATAAGACCCAAAAAACAGCCGACGAAAGAATTTCCTTATATAGAAAAAAACCTTCCAAATAATTCAATATTGCTAATTGCTTTGCCAAGTTTTATTGATGTTCCAATAAAAATTTTCAGTTCAAAGCGATGGGGTTCTTAGAACTATGTACGAGATATAGGCAAGCTAAATAAATAGGTCTAGTCAAGCAGACAAATGTGACATACTCAAAATTTAAGCGCCAAAGTAGTGACTGTGGTGAATAACATTGTGATGTCATAAGAAAAAATAATTTCCCTTTTTGCAGACCTTTTGAGCGCATTCTGAACTGGTTCAGTGGCAGGTGGTTCTGATATAGTCGTTCGTATTATTTCAAAACCGGTACACATGACTATAAACCTTGATCTGGTCAATACACATGATCGTTCTCTTTCATTTGCCCCATACGTTTTCACAATAGAGCATGTACATATATATATATATAATATATATATATATATATCTTTAAAACGGGCAAAATGCAATTTTTAATAAACCAGTTTTAATTCCCCGCTTAGATTTCAGTAAAAATATGCTAACAGAGTATCTAAGGGGCGCAAAAATCAAAACAAAATTAAATAAAAATACATACATACTTGCTTACATAGATATGTGTTCTAGGGAATGCTGTTATTTTTCACAATTTGATCTAATTCAACAAAAATTATCGCGGCGAACGCGTGTTTGAATGTTTGGGCTACAGCGAACAAACACAAAAATCGTTTAGAAAATTCCGTTTTCTAGACAATTTTGCTTATATTTGAAAGCAATAATAAATATTTAAAAGTTTAATTGTAATCATTCGTTTTTGATTTAAATAACCATCAAGAGCCTATATTGAAGCCGTGAATGTAGATAAATAATACCGAAACTGCTATCATACTTCAACTCTTGCGGCTCAAACTAGTTTCGATCGAACCTGCTCCCGCTGAAAATATATTAAAGATATTGCTGTGCTCTTGCTGGGATAAGAGTTCACACATTCATTGAGTCTCAGTGCAGTTTGTGGCGATTGGAAACATGCTAATAATGGTATTGACTGTCGCTGTGGAGCATATCGACAATCTCCATCTGTGTGTTTTCATAACCCAGTAAGAAAGCTGCACTACAATATTTCATTTCTTCCAAGTATTAATTTGATTTCATCTATCCCCTCTATTCTTTATGCGCATACTGTCGCAACTAAGTATGTACTTCGCTAAAATATTATTCAATCTAATCCTTTTGATACTTGAAACATGACCACTTCAATCGTCAGAACAACAACTATTACTTTATTTGCACACTTCCGCGTCATTATCGTGGCAATTGTTGATTTGATGTTTTGTTTGTTTGACGTTGGTTTTATTGTTCTGTTATGTCTTCGCTCTAAGTAGTTGGTTTATTATTGTGTGACTTTTTGCTTCATACATTCATCCTCTGGTTGTTTGCTTTCTACGTTTGCATAAGTTTTGTTTGATTTGATTCTTGGGTTGGTTTCTTTGAGTACATTGCTTGTTTGTTTAGAACAACAATGTTGCATTTGTCAAGTAACTCATACGACATTTCCTATTTCTTGCATTTCAATTTTCATTGTTAACAACTCGCTCTTACTTCTGTGTTGTTCATAGTCATTTTCGCATATTGTTAAGCCACTTGGACCCCCAATCCAATGTTTGTTTTAGTGTTTTTGTTCCTGGCTAACGTTTTATATCAACATCATTTGCAATTGAGTCTTGATTACTTCTGGTGTATTATCGTCAGAAATATGGTTTTGTATATTTTTATATGGAGTTTCAAAGCAACATATACTTGACTTACAGTACTACTAATGTTGGATTTTCAAAATTCAGTATTTAGTAAATTTTCAGGGCCTTATAAGCAGCTGTCAGTTTGAAGCCTTCGAGACCATTTTATCTGGAAGGCTTGTTGCTTTTTCGTATAAGTATGTGCAGCGAAACGGAGTTGGTTCAAGGGACACCCAACTCCGGAAGTATTTATAGCCCAGAACTCAGAAATTATTAAGGCAGCAGAATAAAAGGACAGATGTCAAAATTCGCTACTCAAATTCAAAAAATTTAGAGTGCAGAAAAACATTGAGGTTTGCATAACTTAGAGTCCAACATTGGGTTCCTTCATTCCAAAAAGTAAATAACCCACGCTATGTGGAAATGTGAAATGCTCTCCGAGTAGTAAGTTCTTGCCGCGTAATGCGTAACAAATTAAACAAAGTAAATGGGGTTATATTGAAATCCCGAGTAGATCCGATACATAGAACTGGCTGCCGTGGTACGCATAATACGTAACCTCAACCCAACCGCTAGAAAAATCAAAAAGACAAACCGGCACCAACGCAATTCGAGATTTCAAATTTTCTTTGAATATCAAAGCATGCTGTAAACATTTTGCGTATTTTTCTACTGATTGTTGATGGAGCCAGCCGGAGCCAAAGCGAATTAATGTTGATCGATTTTCGTGCATTTGATTATGTGATAAGTTGGCACTTACGGAATTCAATATTTGAGATTCGTTTGAATTGCAAATCATGCTGTGATCATTATCTGTGTTATTCTACCGAAATCGAATAGGTTGTGGTTGGGAGCCATGAGGAGCCATGAGGAGCCAAAGTGATGTTGTTGGGAGCCACGCGGAGCAAAAATTGTCATTTCGTAGGTACTTTAAGGTAAAGTAAATTATTTACACCACCCTACTGGAATTTGAATTAATACTAAGACAAGTCCTCTAATACTAGTCTCATGCTTTTTCTACCAAAATCAATTTGGTAGTTGTTGGGTGCCGGTCGGAGCCAAACTGAATTAATTCAGATTGATTGTCGTTTGTTTGATTGAACCGACGCAATCCAAAATTTGAATTTCAAAGCATGCCGTGATTATTTTCTGTGTTATTCTACCGAAATCGATTCGGTTGTGGTTGGGAGCCAGCCGAAGCCAAAGTGATGTTTTTGGGAGCCATGCGGAGCCAAAATAGTAACTTCGTAGGCACCTTCACCTTCTACTTACCTTTCACCATATACTGAAATTCAAATGTTTACTAAGGCAAATACTCTCATACTCATACCGAAACATAATTGACACACCTCGTGTTCTTCTTGTGTTTTTTCTTGCAAATGACAGTCAACTAATAAACGTGTGTGTGTGTATTTGCATCTGTATGTGTTCCATTGTTAGCTGCTCATTAGTTTCATGTATTTGAAATGTCAATATTTGCTTTTCTAATGACCGCACAACCAGACGTTGAACTTAGCGTGAGAATGACGAACAAACTGACCGACTTGTTATTAATATGTCTTCTTCATTATTCTTTATGTTGCCGCGGTAACTCTCATGCCACTCCTTATTACTAATATTTTTTGCTTCTACTTTACTCGTGGCCTATGTGCCATAAACGTTATAATGCTTCACCATATCTTTCCCATTAGTGTTGTCATCATTTTGGTCATTTGGCGCCTTTATTGCTATTTCGCCACCATATTTTTTGTTACAGTCTTGTTTGCACGAACAAAGTGTCCCAAGTAGAGAAACATGATGGCGAAACAAAAGTATCGCTTTAGTACTCGCTTAAGATATTACTAAACAAATAAGGTTTTACTCATTACTACTCTTAAAATACTCGATACTCAAAAATGCGATTCTTACAACGAACTGTAATACCGAAGTGGCGAACCCAATACAAATAGGCTTGTGTTTTTTTATCATTTACATCGGAACCCGCCTATGGAAGCAGAGAAAGAGGGTGGTCCCCACTCCACTGGAAGGACCAGGTGGAAAATGATTTAAATTCCATTGGTGTGACAAATTGGCGCCAGTTAACACAGCGAAGAAGCGACTGTCGCACCTTGTTGGGGGGACATAAACGTTTAAACGGTTAAGCATCAATTCAATAAGTGCTTCTTCTGTCTTCATTATACATTGTGCAATCACAATCATACCCTTAAAACAATCGCGTACAAAATATCGGAATAGAGAGTCAAGAAAATATCGGAATAGAGAGTCAAGAGTATGCAAATTTTTGTTGACACTGACGCTTTGAATGAGTATGAGTTAAAAAATATTTTACTATACCCATATTTTTGTAGAATATCTGCACATGTGCTGGTATCCCTAATGCTGCTCTTACTTCTCATACTTCTCATTAACCACTCATAGCCACTTGTCAACACTAATGATGTCGTTCATCCTCTTTGGTGTTCACATCCTGCACTTTTCATCACGTTATCGTACTTCCTTTCATTTTGTATCGTTTTCCATTATTCAGTGCTATTATTTTAAGTATCTTCCTCCTCGCTAAATGGCACTCTTGGTCTTGCCTACAGCTTAGTTTTGTAGCATGTTGCAGTTCTTTGTTAAATTGCATAATTTCTTTTCATTTTTCAAGAGGAAATTTTTTTCGGACCTTTATTTGCTCACACCATTTTTGTGGTATATGTTTTATTAAGGCTGTGTAAATATTTTATTGGTTAAAAAAAAATTTGCATATATGAGTTATAGTAAAATGTATATACTAGACATAAGAGGCTATTTATTTTAATTCTTTATTTAAAACTAGGTGGCAATGGTTGTGCGAGGCTCTGCCACGTGTGTTGTCTACACTTCCATGTACCTATGTATGTAAAAATTACATGCGATCAATCACTTTGATTCTGAAATATATCGATGTACATAAAGGCCCCCGTTCTTAGTGCCATATTAAATGAAGCACTCATTTAATACGATATTAAGATATGGGTTGCTAACTACCATTATACGATACGCGTAGTAGTTCATGGATGCGACTGTTTCGCGTGTCCGATCTCCGTTAAAGGGATTGACTTGTGGCATCTGTATCGCATATCCATCCTCACCCCCACACAAAATTTGTAAGAGTCATAGTACCGGTCAATTTCAGATATTCTACGCAAACTGCTATCACAACCATGAATCACAATGTATCGCATGCTATATTGCTGCCCGGATATGAAAACGGCTACTTCAGTAGTGCTAGGAGTACTATAATGGTAACGATGTTCGCCAGCTGGCACGCTATGGATACGACCACCATCGACCAAAAATTTTATTTCATTTCACTGAAGAGCAAAAAGACTACCCGCCATTTGACATAGTTGCCCATGCACTTTAAAAAATGGCACAAAGTCTCGCTAAGACATTTGGTTACATATTAGGCCGGGTCGATTTGTGTGGAGGCAAAAAAATCGCCCATTGCTCTGTGAAAATCGTATTCTAGGGATCAAAATAAGAAACTTTGCCGAAGGAACCATACCTCTAAAACGAATTCTGATGTCCCCCCTTTGGGTCGTAGGGGCAAATTTTGAAAAATCCCACTTTGAAATGCCTATGTTTTTTCTTTTTGGAGTTTATTTTCTCTCTTTAGAAATTTATTTAGTCAGAACATATGTAAAGAAAAAATGAATTTAACTTAGTAATAGAAAAGAAATTACAAAAAAATTATTAGAAATTAGCGTTTTTACAACCCCCTTTTAAAACCAAGGCATCACTGTGATGCATTTGCATGTCGTAAACATAGTTGTGTGGGTTTGTTTATTCAACCGTTTTAAAAAATGAAGGTATCACTGTGACACAATTGCAGATCGTAAAATTGCTTGTGTTGTTTTTTTAAGCCACCACAAGACACAGCAGGTAGAATTGAAATTGCCCCTACTCAAAAGTTCGATCCAAAGGGGGGGACATCAGAATTCGTTTTGAGGTATGGTTCCTTCGGCAAAGTTTCTTATTTTGATCCCTAGAATACGATTTTCAAAGAGCAATGAGCGATTTATAAATCGACCCGCCCTATTACATATGTATAAAATATGTCATCTGAAATACATTTTTATAAGCGTGTGCTGACCCTGAATAAACCAATGACAGTTGATTTACGACTCACACAATCACAATTCTTGTCTGACATTACCTCTTCCGCATCAATGCCGATCTCCGGAGCACTTTTATTTCTTCTCTGCCGTCATGGTTTCTTAAGCCGTCTGTATTATATGTATGGTTTTTCAATAAGCTTTTGATATCCGCTTGTCGCTTGATAATAAATCTTTTCATACTTTTGATAACCCCTATTCCTCAGTAGATTTTTCCGTTCATCAAGCATTTGAAACCTAATTCCTTTCGTATGTACGTAACTCCTTTCAAACGTTACCTGCATGCAGCGCTACCCGTCTTATTAGGTGGTACGGATATGTTTGCGTAAAATTTGTTGGTCTTTAATAAAACAACGTACTTATTTATATTTTTTTCTTGCGTTAGAAGCTCAACAATGGTGCTTTGAAAAAATCCTGCCCTATGTTTCTAGTTTTTTAGTGTTTCTAAGGTCAATGAAACCTTTAGCTGGTACTTCATTGTGCTTTAATTTTCTACCTTTTAACTCAAGCCTGCATTTTACAAATTAATCCCTGTCTGCAAGTTTTGTATATTTTTCTTGTTCACCTTCTTGTCTTCAATCTTTTTCTTCGTACCTACAAACTGTCACCTAAAAGCAAATAAGGAAATTGCTAATTTCCAAACCGTAATTAAGTACCTTAGCTGCTTGTTTGTAAGTGAACGCTCTAAAATACTTTTTAAAGTTAACAAAAAAAAGGTTTAAGTACTGAAAATAAGTAATGTGTAGCTTTATTTTTCAGTCCTTTTTCTTAAAGTGTACTCCTGGGTATTGTTCAATAAAATCTCCACAGAAAAAATGGTTGATATAGTTTTGCGCCAAAAAGCATGCAGCGCTTTTAGTTGGAATGATGGCTACTCAATCCTACTAATGTTTTTTTTTGCAATACGTATGTTTTAAATACATTATCTTTTTCTTTTACTTTATTTTGCATTTCTTTCATTTTGCTATTTCGTATGCGTACCTTTTATGGACATATAATTCTTGCTGGTTTGAAAAATGTAAAAGCTTAGCCTACTGTTAGGCGCACAAAAGACGGCCTGATAATTATGACTGAAATGAAATATATGACATTAAATTTAAATTTCCCTAAAGATTAGTTTATTCGCCTACATTTGGTTTTATTTGAAACAAATAATAATTTTTTTCCTTTGAAATATATACTGTTTTTTTTTGTAATCTTATATACAAGTTTTATTTCCCAAATGTTCAAATGTAAATTTTTCTTTTACATAAAATTGGATTTTGTTTTGATTTTGATTTTAAATTTAAGTCTTTAATTTTTTAAAATTTAAACAAATAATTTTTGTTTAAAGATCTCTTAAAAGCGTCTGAAAACAATTATATTTCCTAAACTTTGAAAAGTATAAATTTTATTAAATAATCGATTTTTTATATAAAAAAAATAAAATTTTATGAATTGCCAAGTTTCTCTTGCCAACAGCCTTAAAGTTAAGAAAAATTTATTTCCTTTTTTGTTTTATAATTTAAAAATAGTATAAATGTTTATGATTTTTAAACTTTCAAAAATTACTGTGTATTTGCCGAATTTTAAATGGGTGACTCTCCGCGAGCTTACAGTTTGGTGTCTTTTCGAAATTTGAAATATATTAAAGCATTTTCTATGAATTAGATTATGTGATTGAGTTAAAATTATGTTTATTTAAAGTTTCATGTTGAATTTTATTGACTGGTCATCAGTTTTATGAAGTTATAGTTCATAATACCCTACAAATGTCACAACCGTGGCATGTCCACAACCACATTTTTCATAACATTTTAGGTGGTAACTTTTTAATCTTTAATTACACGAGTAATAAATTTACTTGACTTAGTCTGCAATATTAAATATTGTTTTAATGTCAACATTTCTGTTTTCGCTTTGTAATTTGATTTTGAAAAGTGTCCATGAGTTTTTGAGTAAAAAATGTTATTCAAATCGTTAGGTTGGTACGGCTTTATTGTACACTGGTTTGTGACATGTGAGTGTGAATTTTGATCAGCAAGTGTCCTCGCATATTTCCATATTAATGTTTGCAGTCCTAAAATAAATAATATCCATTTTTAAATACTGAAGAACTGGAAAAACGGTACATATCAAAAATCGTGTCACAACCGTGGCACTTGTATCTTTGTAATTTTAAGTTAAGTACCGTCTATTGTACCATTTTTCTTTAAAGTTTGCTGACATAACCTTAAAATTTTACGGAAAATCTTGCGAGTCATACTAGCTTTTTTAATGAGCAATTTATTGTCAAAATCTCACAACCGCGGCAGGTTTCAGTATCAAGAACAGAAATTAATAGCTGTAGCTCATCCACTTTTGCAATGTTTTTAGCTATAAAAACTCATAGCAAAATGATTGAAAATATTTTAAAATCGAATATTTTTTTCCAAAATTTTGGGTTAGTAAAACTGAGAGCTCACGCAGAATCGCCCAAATGCTTTTTGTTAAAACTTCCTTTAAGGAAGGCGGAATGGCCTTAAAGGTTTCATGTGGTCAAACTAAATTGTTCCCGAAATTGTCGGGCTAGAACCTTAATGGTGTTTCTTACCGGTACGTACCGGATCTGCATCCGGCAAAGGACCATCAACATCGATAACCTTTCCCAAGGCCTTCGGCGACTGTCCTTATCGCTACAACAACAATTACAACAGAGAGTGAGAGTGGAAGTGGAAGGCGGAATGTGAGCGATAGTGAGAGCTGGAGTGGGAAAGGGAGTGTGAGTGGGTATAGAGGTGGGTGTGGGAGTGGGAGTTAGTAGAATAAGGGATGTACAAGAATTGGACGAGAAATAGTGGATAAAGTAGATGACAATGGTGTAGAGAGAGAAGAGGGGAAGCGAGGTTCACTTTTGAATTTTGGCAAATCAAATTTTCGGACAGGACAAAGTCTGCCGGCTGCACTAGTTTTAAATATTTTGTAAACAAGTAAAGGTGTCTAAGTTCGGGTGTCACCGAACATTATATCCTCAGCGTGACCTTCAACTGTACATTTCATTTCAGATAAATTACTTATCTACATAACACGCCCGTTTAAAAAAAATGTCTCCCCATTTCCTGTTACAATAAAACTTGATAAGTGAAATAACATTGATTCAAAACTATTTTTTGCTAAGTTATAGCTTATTATTCTAGTCTACGACCCTTTTAAACTTGTTTTATATCTAAGTTGCCAGAAATATTTTCTGCTATAAGGAAAATATATGTACACAATTTCATTACGATATTTTACTTTTTCTTCGAGTTATGGCTCCCGAAACATAGAAAATCGCTTAGTCATAAAAGGGGCGGTGCTACGCCCTATTTTTTAATTTGAAGTTTTTCCTATTTATTGTTATAAATCCACTTGGGAAATGAAATACCATTGATATACAGCTCTTTTGCAAAGATATAGCTTATTTTATTCGTCCACGACCCTTTTAAAAATCTTTTATATAAAGTGGGCGTGGTCCTTAAATTTTCTTCAAAGCATTCCCTATACTAAAGGCAACCTCTCTGCCGAATTTTGTTACGATTGGTTTATCGATTTATGATTAATAATATTTGTCAAATTGATTTTATCACAAGTGGGCGGTACCACGCCCATTTTAAAAAAGTTTTCAAATTTTTATCAAGGGCCTCAATATCAGTCCACACGTCAGATTTCACCATTCTATGTGTATTATTTACTAAATAATCAGGTTTTTTCTGTTTTCCAAAATGTTATATATATAAAAAGTGGACGTGGTTATCATCCGATTTCGCTCATTTTCAATACCAATCTATTCTGGGTCCAGATAAGCGCATGTACCAAATTTGGTGAAGATATCTCAATATTTACTTAAGCGATCGTGTTAACGATACTGATGATTTTGATATATCGTAGTCTATATCTATCTTGATTCCTTTAGACCTGTACAACCAACCGTTATTCCATCAAGTAAATATGCTTTGTGTGCAAAGCACGCTGAGTATAAAAATTTTACGGAGTTGAAAATATTTCTTGAGTTTTTGTTTTTTTGTAGGGAATGAGTTAGAAATATAAAGCATTTAAGCATAATGGAGCAATGAAAGCGCCGAATAGAGATAGCTAGACTTGCGCGATGGTATAGCAACTTCGATATATGTATGTATGAGAGGGTAGCATACTTTATATTTAATATATTGAAATAAAAGTCTTACGCATAATTGATCTTCTATTCCCCCTTTACATTTATCATTTCGAGTTCGATAGAAAACAAATATTATTAGCCGTGTTTTTTAACACACGCGTATACGTTTCGTTTGTGCGTGTAAAAAAACGCCTATCTTCGCTTAGATAATGCTTAGGAGACCCATCTAGCGGCTGTGGTTAAACAACTAGCTACAGCAACAGGGTGTACCGAAAAGCGGAGACGCAACGATCTGATGGCCATAGGGTATAACATATAGCTGAATCAGTTGCGATGAATTGTAGACACACATAGAATACATAGAATTAGTGTAGAGGGTGAAACAAAGACACATATTTCAGTTACATCTGAGTATAATGCGTATTGAAATTTAGTAGGACAAAATTTATGCGTAGCAATTTCAGAGGTGTATTTATAGTTTGTCGCTTGGCAGTCAATATAAAGTTTAAACGGATATACGCGTGTTAAAAAACACGGCTATTATATTACCTGACCTTTTTAACCCTTTAGCAATGGATAAACTGATAAAAAAAACAACAATAAAGAAACAAAAATACTGCCCCTTGATTTTCTTAAAACTTCGTTTACATAATCTTACAAAAATTCTTATTTACACGTATTTTTCCTTAGTAATGAATATTAATCTTTAGCACCACTTCAGGGCGGAAATTGGACCTAAGCTACATGCTGGTACCATTTTTGCTCCAACGAACTTCATCAATTTCATTGACATTTGTCTCACAAAAACCTTACTTGCCTTTTTTATTAATGTACGTATACAAGTACTTTTGTAAATATATATTTATGTTTATATTCAATACCTCTGCCTACATATGTACATACTTTAATATAAATATTTTTCTTTGTTGACACCTTTTCCTTTTTTTTTACTTTCCACTACCTGAATAAGGTCGCCAATATCTGTGACTATGTACATATGTAGTTTCCTATCAATTTCCCCCTTTCAACCTTTTTCACAATTCACACTTGAAATGCTTGATATTTGCTTTTTGCATTTTTGTATTTAATATTGCCCTCAAGCTTCATACTCCAATTGTTGTTGGCTTTTGTTTAACATAATAAATATTATTTCACAGAGTTTTTCCAAAGCCGACAGCTTGTGGAAATACATACAAAAGACAAAATTACACATACACACACGCACTTGTGCCCAGATATTGCAAAATAATAATATACTGATATCTGGTCTTTGTTCTTCTTACACTCTGCTCACTCATGCTCTCTGTTTATCCCCTCTCAACTTTGAATCCTTGCTAACTATCTTCACACTTACTCACCTCTCGTCGTCTTATTATCACCTGCTCATTTCTTTGTATGGATGTGTGTCTACTTCCCAGGTTCCAGCCGCCTTTAAAATAAATGGTGACAATGTGCCAGGCATATAAATCTTAATACCCATAGACACAAAAGCATAGAGAGATAGTAAAAAAAAACAATAACAGCCGCAAGCAGACAACAGACGGTAGAGCATACTAAGCTGATGGCAAAGAAAGTGCAAAAATATGTTGAGAAAAAATAAAATAAAACAAATGCATATGAAAAACTAGAATAAGTCTCCTGTAAGTTGGAGAAAAATCAGGTGCCAAGTAAAATAAACTGAAATAATAGCGTGCCTTAGTGTTCGGGCAGACCAAGCGAAGACAAATCGACAAATCTCAGTTAATAGAACGTGCCAAGAGAGTTATTTGCACAGGAAATTGTGGGCGATCTTGCTGGCCGAGCTTGAAATATTTTATTTATTTTTGTCTTAAAATTTTTATATCAAATTTAGTTGCTCACAACGATTTACATGTTATATGACTTTTGCTTAGATTCTGAAAATGCTGTCCTTTCTATTCGTGGAAATTATTTTTTCTCAGCAAGAAGAATTTTATTTTTGAGGTTTACAGTCCAGCGTTTCTAAGGTTAATCGAAGTCAGCCAACAGACAAATTCAGCCAGACGCCTTCGTATAATAAAAGAGCAACTGACCAATGGACATCAAGAGCAAGGCTATCAACGCAATGGCTCCGTATGACTTCTAACAACATCACTATGCCCCAGCCGGTTAGGGGGGCTTAGAATATACCCGCGGTAGGTATGCCTGTCGTAAGAGGCGACTAAAATACCAAATTGATTCAAGCGGTTGTGTAGCGCAGCCCTCTCAAGGGGTTGACAGCGTAATATATAGCTTCTCTAAACTAATTGTTGACCTCACCTACCAGTGGTGAATCCTATTTCCTTAACAGCCGAGGCTCTGGCAAACCCGAACTCCTGATGGATCTAGGGGGTGGGAGGGCATTATGGCCTGGAAGGTTTCATGTGGTCATACCAAATCGTTCCCGAGATTATCGGGCTCGTACCTTTATGGTGATTGTTACCGGAACGTACCGGATCTGCATGCGGCAAAAGACCATCAGCATCGATAAAACTCCCCAAAGCCTTCGGGGAGTGTACTTATCGCTACAACAACAACAACAACAACACTTTGGCTACTACTAGCTCTCAACAACACCCAACTCGATCGCCTAGAAGGATCTGCGTGGTCATATTTAGACATTTCTGAAATGGTAGGGCTAGTACCTTGATGGTGCTTGTTACCGCAGCGTACCAAATCTATATCCGTCTATATATAGTCTTGATTTTGACTGCTTTGCTTTGTTGTTTCGTATTTGAGTATGAAACCTATTTTGTTCGAATTATGTGTTGTCACTACGGGAGGTTGTACTTCTTTATTGAAATTTTTATCGTTTGGCTCCGTTAGTCAAATCCCTTGAGCATCCTTGATTTCCAACACTCCAAGGGCCATCTCATCTTCTTTCGATGCCGACCTTGACTCCGAGCTAAATATCGGGACATAATGAGCGACTTGATGAGCCTGACTTTTGTTTACCGATAGTGAATTTTTATTCAATTGCTACTCGGTACAAAGTTGCACTTATTGGCATGAGTTTCCTAGTTCCCATCCATCACAGTCGAGAGGTATGTAGTCTTCACAGAATCTCAGTAAGGGCCATTACATCGATTAATGCTACCAAACTAGGTATAATAAGTCGAGGCTTATTCTACAAATCGTTGTGCCTTTTCTGTCGCATGAGCTGGGGAAACACTGCCCGATGATTTAAAGGAGTGTTGCTGAGTGCCATATATGAGTCAGGTATGCTCCAGCATATGAGTGAAAACTATCATAACATGAGAAAATACGGCGTAAGACGCTAACGATACTTATACCCGTCCACTGTAAAACCAAAATCCAAAGATCCTAAGGCTTGAAGGTCAGCAAATCGTTCTCGCGGCAGTCAAGCTAGTCGCAAATAGTACTACTAGCGGAGAGTAGCGAATTCAGAGCACTGCCTATATCTAAAACTCTCCTCTAAACTTAGGGAATTGTTTTTGCGGTTACAACAGCAATCCAAATCTTTTTATTATCCAATGAATATTTTTGTTGAGCACGAAATTTATTTCCCAAATTCACCATAATTAACCAATGCCATTATTTTCTAACTAAAGGCACTTTTTAAATTCCCAAATTAGCTTTAACCATTGACAATCACTGGGTTTTGGTCTGAATGCTTGCGATACCAATTTGTATGCAATCACGTTTGATTGCGACTGTAAAATTTTAAACTAATAATAAATAATCTTCAACCAATTTCAATACTTAAACAATTCACATAAGCACCATGTTATGATATGAATGATTTTAATACCAATTTGATTAAAATCAGATTTGATTTTTTACTGCGACTTTAAAGTTTAAAATTAAGAGCAAAAATTCATCAATAAATTACCAAAACAATTCAAATAATCAATCTGTTTTGGTATAAATGATTTCAATACCAGTTTAAGTGCAATCACATTTGATTTCCTTGATTGCGACTGTAAAATTCAAAATTCACATTTGTATAACAAAAATAAAAATCTGCACTCAATTTCAATTCTTAAACATTTTTTTAATACCACCAGTGATTGCAGTGTAAGCAACACGTGATTGCACTCAGCTACTTTGAAGTAATTGTAATCTTATTATTTGTGATTGCAATCAAATTCTCTCAAGCAGTCTCAAATTTGACCAGAAATCGAATTTCATTTTCAAATGCACCTCAACTTCTACTCAAATTGAGAATTAACCTAGCGAATTAGAACTAACGCTACAAATTCAATTTAGGGTTGACATTTTCTCGAACTTTTGAGAATCTTTTTTCTGTTGTTGAGTGGGTATAAATAAATCCTTTCCAATGCAATCTAGATTTCCTACTTTTCATGACAGCTTTTATGTAATTTAATGGCATTTAACATTGGCAAGTAAGTGATTTGCAAGTAAATGATTCAGACGGAATACAGGTGGCTCATAAAATAAAACAAACATTTCCTTAAGTGCTTCAGTAGACGAACGGAAATGCGGCTGAGTGGCTGACAGACATGCATTTACCTCGAAAGAGTTACCTCCTTAGACTACGTCAACATAAAACGACATTTTGAAAAACATGAAAAAAGTATCCATTTTAAACGTTTTCAAAGCTGTAGAAATAACGTTTTTTCAAAACAACTTAAATGCAATTACAATGACTCAACTAAGTGCAACTCGAGGTCAAGGTGGTAAGTTAGCAAACTTTTTACAACAAGTGAGTAAATAATGTCAGCACTAAGTTTGCTACAATTGCAAGTAATTAAAGAGAATCTTGGTTTGAGTGGAATTGTTTGTGTGTGTGTTAGTGTTGCGGCATCTCCCACAGCATAGCATACAGCTGACGTTCCTATTCTCTTAGTGACAGTAGCTGCCACTTAGATGACAATTCAAATGCTGATTGTAAATGTTGATTGACAGTTCAAGTGTAACAACAAAAATAAGAACATCTTTACAAAAGCACGCGCCATATTTCCTTTCAGTTACTTTAACTATGAATTGCTATTAACTTCACTTCACTTTACTTTACTCAATTTCTTTTTCTCGACTCATTTTAGAGTACGTTATTTTGCTAAGTTTTTCGTTTGCACGCAACAGCAAAATTCCACTCTAATTGTGAATTGGCTACGTTGATGTGTTTGTGCTGGTAGGTGTGTGGAAACATATCCACTTATGAAAAGAAAGCACAAAAGAAGTAAAAAGCGCAATGTAATTAGCGACTCATTTCATATTTCATTCTACAAACAGCAAATGCCACTAATAAAACGACAACTTAAGCAAAATTTACTTCAGGGACGGATTAGATATATGCAGACACCTCAACACAATGACGTTTTCGGGGCCCAACTATTGTTGCATCAAACTCTTTAGTCGCTGTTTTAAAATTGGTAATTTCTTACCTCGTTTATGTTAGGTCAGTTTTATATGCGCAAATTGCAGTACAAAATTAGACCATCTTGCAATTGATGTATGAGTGACTTCCTGTGGTATTAGAGTCTTGAAACTTGCAGCATAATTCAAAGCCAAATAACAATGCAACTTGAAGGAAAAAACTTTCTTTAAGTGGCGCAGGGATTGCTTTCGAGTTTTAAGTAACTTTTAGAAAACGGAGAGACCTCTTACTTTAAGCAATGGTTTGAGCCATGACAATGCAATAAAAGAGAAAAGCCATCCGCTAGGTGGCGCACGAGATATTTAAAAAATTCACAAGAGATTTAGACAACTTCCCGATAACCTAGGGCCCTGAAACCTTGAACATAGCTTAGAGCATTATAATGGTATTCTGGACAAAAGTTCTTCTAGATGGGACGGAGATCAAGATAGATATTTAGGAAACTCATTTAGTGCATGTGGTATAGACAAGCAGACTACCTAGCCACGCAGGGTGCTAAAGCAGCATTCTACGGTTCAGAGCCCTTCTCTGAACTCACAAAGTTATAAACTAGATAAACCATACGTAATTTTGAAACAAAGAAGTTCAGACAGCGCTGGATTGAATGCTCAGAGCAAATACAGGCCAAATTGTTTTAAGCTCTCACTGGGTACTATACAGGACACTGTAGTCTACGATATCACCTATGTATGTTAAATGTATCAGATACAAAATCTGTCGCAATCTGTTCACATTCTTTGCGGAGACTCTCCCTTCTGGGTAGCGTGGCTCTTAATCCCTCCGTGATATGGAGTAAAAACACTGAAACGGTAATTTAATGCCTTAAAAGCCTCTATATACAGTATAAGGCTGAAAGGTCAAGCATAATAGGTCCAAATAAAGATAACAGTGCATGGTGGCCTAAAAAAAAAGCATATTATCGATTTTCAAATAACTTCTCATTGAGCTAAAAACTTAAAAACTTACACAAATTTCAAGACACCTTGATAATGCAAAAACAAAAAAAAATTCCGCTAGGGGGCGCATGTGTCGAGTAAATTGGCAAATTCATACAAAATTTATAGTTTCGGAACCCTTTTTTGAATAACATCGTGTGAAAAAGTTTCACTAGATGTCGCACGGATCTAAATTTTACAAAAATCTAACGGAAAGGATGGAACCTTGCGATCAGTTTTGGGAGAGCTACAATCTTGAAACATCCCCAAATAACATAAGAAAATGTTAAACACCTCTAATATTAGCCAGTAAGGTATTCCGTGACAGGTGGGACATTTTGACTCTACTTTGACTGAAACTATAAGTAATTTCTCTTTAACTAGTAGTTATGGAAGATTTGAGACTTTATCATTTAAAGGCTAAAACTCATTTGATATAAAGCTAATGAGAACTTTCATACGAAGCTATTGAAATATGGAAGTAACGTATGACACTATGAAATCACGGAATTGTGGAAATATATTTATTTCTTCCATGAAAAGGAAAACTCTTTTTATTGGACATATATACTTTAAAGTTTTCTCGAGTAAACGAACCTAAATCTTTATGTCGCGGCCTTTGGTAGCATTTCCCTACACCGCCATTTTTATAATCCGTCTCTGCATCAGTTGAATGTGTGTGCGCACAGGTAGTGTAGACTAGTAAATGGGTAAAGTAAAGAAAGAAAAAGCAAATTATAACATTTTCTTGCAAACATATTTTTTAATGTCTAAATGTAATAAAGACGACGACTATCATGTTCCAAGAAAGGTATTCCATCTTTTTTCAATTAGCCTAAGTGTTGGCAAGTCAAAAAAATGTTGGTCTGCATTCTTCTGGTCTTAGGGCAAAGATTAGATTTTTAAATTGCGGATTTTTTTTTATGAATTTCTGTTAAGTATGGAAAGTATGAAAAGAATATAAAAATGTATTAATTGCTATTTTAGTAATTTTTTAAGCGATAGCCAACAAGATTGAGATAAGCTCAAAGTGGAAATGTATTTGTCGACAGGTATAAAACAATGAGAAGAGGTAACTCATATTTTTTTGCTTTAGTAATACACTGCATACGGTATTAATGAATATAGAGAAAGCCACGGATCACCGGGAATATGCCTTAGGTGTTTTTCTCAATATTGCCGGAGCCTTTAACAAAGTTTACAAACGAGCAATCATCGACAGCCTCAGCTCGATTGAAGCTCATCCGGCCTTAACAAATTGGATAGGTAACAAAATCTGTAAAAATAGAAACGCCGCAGTTCGGGATTTTGTCACCAATGCCGTGGACATGGTTATCAACCAATTGCCTAGGCGGTTCGACGGACGACCAGTGAAACTTACGGCATATACAGATGACGTTACAGTCATCATAAGCGGCAGATGCCTAAAATAATCAGCGCTCTATAGATCAGACACTTCGTGATGTATATTGGGGGTGGATCGATTTGTATGGACGAAAGTTAACCGATATCGCGCCATCTATATTTCAATAGGATTTTCGAGCCTGCGAAATTTCATCGATTTTTTCGATTATTATGAATCATTTTCAAGGCTCCAAATCATTTTTATGTATTTTTTTCGTGTCAATGGTAAATGCAGTTTTTTGAAAAAAATTATTCTATGGAAATTTAGAAGAATTTTAAAAATGAAATTTCGCAGGCTCGAAATTATTTTTTTGGGTATGCGTAGTGGAACTTTTTTTTTCCTGAGCCCAAATCCTATCGAAAAATCGATGTCGCGATATCGGTTAATTAATCGACCCACCCTAATGTACATGCCTGGGCATCTGGAGTCGGGCTAACCGCCCGCACAAAGTATCTAAGAGTTATACTAGATAGTAAATTGTTGTGGAAACTTCACAAGGAAGAGAGAGCAAAGAAGCTTCCGCGGCACTCTATGCTTGCAAGAGGATGCTAGGATGCACGTGGGCCTATCACCCAAACTTTCTGATTGGGTATTTTCGGCAATTGTCAAACCCATACTTTTTTATGGGGTCCTTGTTTGGTAGACAGCCATACAAAAAAATACGTTTACAAAAAAACTTGAGCGCTCATGCAGATTATCAATGATGAGCATAACAGGAGCCGTAAAAACTACGACGATAGCAGCATTATGTGTCATTCTACACATCCCGCCTACAGACCTGATGGCCAAAAATATCACTTGAGGGCAGGCCGTATAGTTATAGCAGTATAGCGTCATTTAATATCAACCAAAAGCTATATATGATCTCGTGCCATACCAAAGGTGGTAGGTTCAAGTCCCGAGCATAGCAATATCAAAAATTTCAAAAACATTTCTTAGTTAGAAAACATTTTTTTATGCGAGGACGCCTCTCTGCCGTTATTTAGAAAACACTTACAGTACATATCTTCCATGAAAAGCTTCTCAGTGCAAACTCATCGCCGTTCGGATTCGGCGTAAAACATGTAGGCCCCGTCACCCGCAAATTTGTAGGAAAAATTAAAAGGAGCACGATGAGATTGAAAGAGAAGCTCGGTCTGGATTCTCTGAGGTATACCGCGCCTTTCATTTATTCATTTACTTTTATATCACTTACGACTATAACTTTTCAACGAACTTTCAGACGACCCATTGTTTATGAGGTCTCCGAACGTACCTATTTCATGATACCCTTTTATACCAGTTCCTTGGCGTGTGTCATTTACTGTACGCATAAATAGTGGTATCACACAAAAAAGCATAAAGCCACAAAAAATGCCACATTCGCATATGAAAGAATAACAGGCGCAGCGGATGTGCAGTTGAGGCATACCGCATATGAACACAAAGAAGCAATTACAGCAGCGAACAGAAAAATAGCAATGGCAATTATTATTAAGTTTCGTCAGTTAAACTCCCCTTTTTTATTTTCGACAACTTAAGAAACAGTTTATAAACATTTTGTAACTGAAACTATGCAAAGCAATCTCAAAAATGTTTTCGAAAAATTCGAGAAAATTTTGCAAAAGTTTCGGACTTTTATTTGAAGTTCTGTTCACTTGGTTTAGTGTGCAGTTTTGTACCCTCTTCAATTTTAGTCTAACAAAGTACAAGTTATAGGTCTCTCGAATTCTCCAATTGATTGTAGAAAATTTTTTCCAAAGGATTCTTTCGATGTTCCTCCGAGATATGTAGACACTCTTCGCATGTTTTGGGGAGCGTTATCGATGTTGATGGTAATTTCCGAATATACATACACTTCGCACGTTCTGGTAACAAGCACCATTAAGGTACAAGATTTAATATGACCCTTTTGAACCTTCCAGACCTACTACCTACTCCGCGAAAGCTTAAACTTTTGGAGATGTGTATATGATTTTGTCACATCGACTTAAAGATCACAGTAGATCGCGGCGATCGCTTTGAAAATAATCACCGAACATGCTGTAACGGTATCTATCTCTCTTTCGCAATTCATACTGGCAATCACAGCTCTCGCAGGCAGAATAAGCTGCGAACCAAATTAGGTTGTGATTTGTGTTGCGATACAATTCAGGTAGATGTCGCAGTTTACTTCAAGTAGCCATCGCTACTGCAAAAAACATCACATAAAAATTTGTACTTCACTTTTGCTGTGTCCAGTAACGGGCGCAGAAGCTCTCAAATTTAAGTCAATAATATCGAGCTTTAATTTTTTCTATTTTCTTTATGGTTAACAAATCTAAATTTCCGTGTCATGTGTGATGTCAAAATGGGTCTGCTCAGCGGCCAGTTCTGCATACTAGTTATGAACTAGTTTATATCTAGTTTGTTTAACTGCTTGTTAAATGCATTTGCGTATGTTTGTGTGTATGTTTAATGGCTTGTGCACTAAAGATTTGTTTACCTGTCGACAATCTGCCTTTTTTCGCCTGATAAACTGCAATGGCTTTATAGAACTTGTCAAAGTGCCGTCTAATCCTGTTGCGCACACGTACATGCTTACATATAAATATATAGTTCCTTTGTGGCACTTGGTTATGAAATGGTTCAGTTTGCAGTTTTTGACCATGAGCTTTTATGTGTTTTCGTCATGCTGTTTCTTTTAGCTGAGCACAGCAGGATTAAATTTTACTGAGTCCTAGCACTCTACTACACTTACAACCACTCTTTTACTTTCAGGTGAAGGCCTTACAGCAATGCACCTACGAACATGCAACAATGCATATTCTAGGAAGATCCATGTTATGAAAAAAAAATAAAAACCTTGTCTTGTGGTTTTTGAGTTTCAGCAGGTTTTTTAATTGTGCGTGACTTTTTTTTGTTTTTTTAATTGCATCAAATAATTCTATTTGTTTCCTTTTCATTTCATTTCAAGAGAGCGTAAATATTCGCAATTCACAAGAACGGAACTGATATGGCTTAAATTAAAATGGAAAAAGAAACAAGCGACACGTGTTCATTCATTTATTGATTATTACCCTATACCTAAGTTAGGAGGGGTGATCTTACAGGAGAAACCTTGCACAAAATATCTAGGAATCATCCTAGACAGTAAGCTGTCATGGAAGCTCAACGTGGAGGAGATGGTCAAGAAGGCCTCAACGGCACTCTATGCATGTAAAAGAATGCCGGGGTGTACGTGGGGCTTACCGCCCTCTCTTTCTCATTGGGTTTTTACAGCGATTGTAAGCCCTATTCTATACTATGGAGTTCTTGTTTGGTGGAAAGCCACACAAAAAACAACATACCTTAAAAATTAGAGGGGGTATGCAGACTATCGATGCTTAGCATTACGGGAGCCCTGAAAACAACCCCGACGGCTGCACTGTATGTCATTCTGCACATTTCCCCTGTAGACCTGGTAGCAAAGAACATAGCATTAACAACCGCAACCAGGCTCGGTGCCTCGGGGCAGCTTGAGCGCCGACCATATGGCCATAGTAGTATAGCGTCATCAATCATAAGACGAACAGACTACCTGATTCCCTATCTGCGCTTCGGGGGAGATCTTAAGGCCACAATAGAGGTGGGCGGTTGGCGCAAGGGTGCGCAAATGGCGGACGAGGCGATACATGTGTACACAGATGGTTCCAAAGTAGTGGAAGGAGTAGGGTCTGCGGTATACTGTGCTGATCCGGAGATAAGCAGATCCTACAGGCTGCCGGATTACTGTAGCGTGTTCCAAGCGGAAATATTAGCCGTAACCAAAGCAGTAGAAACCCTGGAAGAGAACAGCTTAAGCTGCAACCGTGTTAAATTTTATATTGACAGCAATTAATAGCACAGCATCTAAATGCGTGTTAGAGTGTAAGCAGTCTCTGGAGGGAATCGGGACAGGGAGAAGCATACATCTATATTGGGTCCCAGGGCATATGGGAATAGATGGGAATGGAAAAGCGGACGAACTAGCTAAAAAGGGCGCAGCCCTTGAAACTTCTCCGTAGACGTCCCAATTAAACTGGGTTAGAGGTTCACATGATCGACCAAGCGGGAAAGGCATGGGTTCAAGCGCGGGGCTGTAAAGTGTCGAAGATTATGTGTAGGTCTTACAACCTTAGACTAACAAAGTGGCTTCTATCATTAAAAAGAGAGGACTGTTGACTCATGACGGTTATTCTGACTGGACACTGCCTTCTGGCGTCATATGCCTTTAAATTAGGCTTGGTCAGTGATAGCAGATGCAGGAAGTCCGCTTGCCAGGCTAAGACTCCAGCTATTAGGAGTGATACAGCTGTTAGATCTAGAAGCAGCAAGTGGTCTAGTATTTGACAAGAGGACGGAGTTATTTTATAACATAGGTCCTGGTTTTTGATAAGGGTTTTTCAGTTTGGTCGTTAAAACAAACTTCTGGTAACACTACGGACTCAATCAGTCTATGTGAGGTCCTCATGGACCGGAAGTTCAACCTAACCTAACCTACCCTATAATGCACTGCAACTAAAAGCTTTGTTGTATGAGTGTGAGTTAAGAAAGTGTGGCTAGAAGCCTGTTTCACTGTGATGATTACCGGTCCTGAAAGACTCGTGTGAGTGCGGGTAATATTCAAACCAAATCTTATACTTGAATGCTATATTGCACACTAACAAAATAATTCAACGAGTTATAGTTTAAATAAAATTTAAGCCCATGTGCTCGCCCACAACAGCTAATTTTGGACCCCATTCTTTGAAAGTCTAAACAAAATGTAGGCAGAAATTGATATGAGCCAAATCACACAACAAGTGAAGGCAAAGCAAGGAAAGGAAGAAGAGCTATAGACGAGTTGTCGAGGTGTTATATATTTGCTATCAATAAACAAGAATTTTCGGTGAGTTTTTGTTTTTGACGATTTATCGGTTTTTAATCGAAAAGTTATCGATATTTTATCAAAAAGCCATCGATTTGTTATCGATTGGCCAAAGGTGTGTTACAAATTCGGAGTGTAACGATAGTGTTTAGTGAAAATTATGTGTTTCGTTTAATTCCAATTTTGTAAGTAAGAAAATACTTCTTGTACAAACAATATTTAATTGCAATATTTTAAATTTTAATTGTATATGTATCTGATTGTGTTCTTTGTTGTTTTTTGTTTTATTAAATAAATACAGTGTCACGCTCCTGAAGATGCCAAGGAAAATTGGCGAAACGTCGAGCTGAAAGGTGGAATAATCTTTGTTTTATTTGCACCCAACACAATAGATCTGCCTAGCTTAAAATATACATAGATAGTGTTTTCGATTTGTTATCAAAATGTTACCATTTGTTATCGAAAAGTTATCGAAAATAAACCGACGAAATTATCCTTAAAACGCCCGTAATTATTTGTTTATGGTAAAGTTACCGCTGTTGCGGCTTAACCTCAGCCACTCACTCATTTTTAGCACACCTCGAAAATCATATTTATGCTTCGCAAGTTAACTTACTTTAGACATCACTTTATATCGTGATCATTGCAGAAATTTCCGGTCAAGCTGACAAAACTAGTCTAAACTGCGCTTTAAGCTGATACTGAAGAACTTAGGCAATACTGCGTTTTATGTTAACTGCTATTGCTAATTTAGCCAGGTTATAGCTCTCTCGTCTTACAACCCTTAATGGCTCTTACGTTTCCAGGACATTTACCATTTTTACACTTTTTCACCTAATTCACTACTGAAAAATGAGTAAATAAAGCTCTCATGATTTGAAATTCGAGTAAAAATTTCACTGCCAATATTTTTTAAAACTTTTTCGACTTGCTATGAATTTAGAGCTTATAATTTTAAGCTTTAATAAGCTTTCATAAACTTGATAAGTTTTCATCTTATCTTTATCTCAAAAGTTTTATTTTTTTTCTGTAACTTCCCGTTGAGCTAGACACTTGATACTTAGAGCATAGTTCAGATCTGGGAGACATTACAATGCAAGTGAAAAAAAATCCGCTAGGTGGCGCACGGATCGAGATATACAGAAAATTAATTTTAAAATGGAAATTTTGCGATCGACTTTTAACTAACTTCTCGGTGATCCAGAGACTTGAAACTTAGCACATAGTTTGCGAGTCGATGGCACTACAATTCGTGGAAAACAAAATGCCGCCAGGTGGCAGACGAATCGAGATAAACGAAAATCCCTGAAAATCCTGAAAAAACGCAGGGAATCTTGCGATCGATTTTTAAGTAACTTCCCGGTGAGCTAGAGACCTGAAACTTGGGCCGTGAGTCAGAACCGGTGACAATGCAATATTTGATCAAAAAAATTTCGCTAGGTGGCGCATGGATCGAGATATTAAGAAAATTAGTTTTGATTTGGGAATCTTTCAATCCATTTTTAACTAACTTCCCGGTGACCTAGAGACTTGAAACTTGGCACACAGTTCGAGGCTTGGTGACAATACAATTTACAGAAAACAAAATTCCGCTAGGTGGCGCGCTAAGTGAGATAACTACAAATCCTTGAAAAACGAGGGGAATCTTGCAATCGATTTTTTAGTAACTTCCCGGTGAGCTGGAGATATGAAACTTGAGCCGTGAGTCAGAACCCGGTGACAATGCAATATTTTATCAAAAAAAATTCGCTAGGTGGCGCATGGATCGAGATATTAAGAAAATTAATTTTGATTTGGGAATCTTTCAATCCATTTTTAACTAACTTCCCGGTTACCTAGAAACTTGTAACTTAGCACATAGTTTGCGAGTCGATGGCACTACAATTCGTGGAAAACAAAATGCCGCCAGGTGGCAGACGAATCGAGATAAACGAAAATCCCTGAAAATCCCTGAAAAACGCAGGGAATCTTGCGATCGATTTTTAAGTAACTTCCCGGTGAGCTAGAGACCTGAAACTTGGGCCGTGAGTCAGAACCCGGTGACAATGCAATATTTGATCAAAAAAATTTCGCTAGGTGGCGCATGGATCGAGATATTAAGAAAATTATTTTGATTTGGGAATCTTTCAATCCATTTTTAACTAACTTCCCGGTGACTAGAGACTTGAAACTTGGCACACAGTTCGAGGCTTGGTGACAATACAATTTATAGAAAACAAAGTTCCGCTAGGTGGCGCGCTAATTGAGATAACTGCAAATCCTTGAAAACGAGGGGAATCTTGCAATCGATTTTTAAGTAACTTCCCGGTGAGCTAGAGACTTGAAACTTGGGCCGTGAGTCAGAACCCAAAATTCCAAATGCCTTTTTGTAGGCAGCACTAAAAAAGTGAAAATAAAAAGATGATAAAAAAATTTTAAGGACTACCTTTATATAAATGGACCAAAAAATAGAAGGCAATTTTTCCTTTAATACAGACATAATCTTGTTGAATTTTGACTAAAAACTTTAACATAGCTCTTGTAAAGAATTTTGGGATTTAAAATTATAAAGGTAGAGCGCGTGCTTAAATTTTAAATAATCAATTAGTTAATCCCAAGTACATGGTTTGCCTTAAATTGAAAGATTGCGCTCCACCTTTATAGTTTTAAATCCCAAAATTCTTTTACAAGAGCTATTGTTAAAGTTTTTTAGTCAAAATTCAACAAGATTATGTCTGTATTAAAGGAAAAATTGCTTTCTATTTTTTGGTCCATTTATATAAAGGTAGTCCTTAAAATTTTTTTATCATCTTTTTATTAAACTCTATATGTGAAAACTTATCGAATCAATCATATTTGATTTTAAATTTGTTCGACATCATTTACAGTGTAGAAGCTCTGCAGATCTTTCATCATTTTACAGCTTTTCTAGAGCTTTTTGGACACATATTTTTCTGAAATTACTATCGTTCCACGGCACCAAAACCGAAACATTCGTTAGAGAGAATGTTGAGTAATAAATTTTTTAAAATTTCCTTGAAAGAAATTCGTACACCTAAATTAAACATAAGCACAATTTCCCCAGAGAACATTAATAAATTTCTTGAAAATTTCAAACCACCTTTAGCACACGAAATGATAAACAAAATGCTATCACGCACAAAGTCCTTTGCTTTATATTCGCCTTCTTTAGTCTCCGTCCCACTTTTATTCATCGACATCTAAAATATGGCATTGTAAATATTAAATCTTTGGCAAGCCAACGCACTAAAAGCCATAAAGTTGCTCATACGCACTGTTGCCCTTTAAATTATAAACGAGCAACAGCCTTCGCAGACTTATAGAAGCTGCATACTTTGTTGCAAGAATTCCCAAGCAGGTTTGTCTGTTGCGCTTCCGTTTATATTTGTATATATTGTTGTTGCTGTAGTTGCTATTGGTGCTTTGACCCTGCGAAATTGCAATATTTGGCAAAAGTGCTATTGGATGCTACACTACACTATCTATCTACTGATTGGGTTGCAGCAGTTTGGCTTCATGACGTCGCGCATTCATAATTGCTTAATTGAAATTCATTGCACGCAAATGGGTGCAGAGATGAACAAATTAGGTAGCATATAAGATAAAAGGGGTTGTGAGTTATGTGGGTGGGTGCTAGACTGGATAGCGCTTTAAAGGGAAAACTTTAAAGATTCCATTTATTTCATAAATTGCAAGCTTAATGGCGAAAATCTATGTTTAGAAAATTTAGGTATACTTTTAGGCTCTTACTTTATTTTTGTTTGCGGCAGCACATCGAAAGCAAGAATGTGCCCTTTAAACCCGCTATTTTATATAAGAGATGGTTATCCTATTTAAGAAATTGTGACATTTTGTATACAAATATTGCCCTCTTAAAAATTATATAACGATACTCCTTGAAACATGCAACTACTTTTTTATGCATA